>FTLJ01000401.1:0-93056 GCA_900155495.1 Porogramme epimiltina
GTTCAATGAACCCGCGCATGTGGCGCCACGCGAGGTCGCAGCGTCGGGGGAAGGGGGGGGGGGGCGTCGGAGATACCGCCTTGGGATTGGCGGCAAGAGGCCGCGCCGCGGGCGGGAGGGCGGGCCCAGCAGCGGGGCGTGCACGCTGAGTTCTGACAAACGCGGGGCGGGGGCCTGGCGCGCGCCGTCGACGCGGGGGGCGCGCCCCGGAGAAATTAGGCGCGGTCACAAGGCGCGCCGTGGGAAGGGCCTGCGAAGCGCGAAGCCCCCCGTCTTCGCAAGAGCGCGCGCCGTCCAGTAGCAACGAGGCAGGCGTGGCCACGCGACGTGCTTCCGCCGGGGCGCGGCGCGGCGGGGGGCATGGCCGGGGAAGGCAGGGGCGCGACCCCGGGTCGGCGCGACAAAGGACGGGCCGCGGATGGGTATAGTGGGTGCCTTGCATGGGAGCGAAGTGCGAAGCGTTCGGGGCGGTATTGCGTCCGCGCGTTGGAGGATGAGAGATGAGGGGGTGGGGGGTCGGGAGGAAGGGGGTATTGAATGAGGAATGTCGAGGGGCAGCGGTTCGGGCGAGGGGCGGACGAGGGGCGGGATGGACGGGGGCGGAACAATCGCGGCGAGGGCGCGCGTGCCGACGGCGGCACGAACGCGAAGTCTGTTCCCTCGAGAACGTCGATGCGCGTAGGGAGGCCTGAGGCGTCCATAACGACACGCTGGGGCTCTCATGCGCGGATCCTAACGGCGGGGGGTAGGCGGCCGGCGGCGAGCTGGTTTCGTCGACGTCGACATCGAGGAAGGGATCTCGCTGACCGGGATTCGTTTAATTATGGCGGTCGGCAGCCTCCGCGTTGCCATTGAAAGGGAGGGACGCATTGCTACGTAGTTGGCCACAGAGATGGAGACTCGGCCCCGAGATGCTTCCCTAGACAACTCTGGTCCACATTCCGGGCGTGGGATGGATACGGGAGACCACGAGCGCACTCTTGGAAGTTCGGTCTGGAACGTGGCCAAGAATTGGCCACATACGTAGTCTGCGTCGAACGAGTCGCCGAGACGACCGGTGCGTGCATCCCTTTGTCATGAGCTAGATGTATGCGACGTAGAAGCCACTCACGTCCTGGCCGAGACTTAGCTGGGTCTTCGATGATCTATAATTGCCGAGGAACTACTCTTTCTGCTCCCGAGATCGTGAGTTCGGCAGGGAAGAGAAGTGGGAGCGGGATGCCGACCTCATCCCCTACAGGCTACAGTTGGAGAGGTAGAGAATCACCCTACTAGAGTTTGAGATTTAGGAGAAATTCGAACTCTGACTTCTCGAAGAATGGTGGGATCCGGTAACTCACCGTTAAATAGACGTTGAATTACATTGCATAGGAGGTCATTGACTTTATTGTAGGGTGTTAAGACATAGCGGATGTCGGGGGATATGGTATGTCTATAGTGCATGGTGGTAGTGACAAGAAGAGTTTGGCCGCGTCATCAGGCATGCTCAGTGACCCTCTTAGCGCCTCGCCCTGGTAGCCTCCACAGCTTGACATCAGTTGTCTCAAGTGGTTATAGGTGCCTCTGGGCATCCCGCCGTAAGTTGAAAGCCTCCCGAGCCGAAAGGAAAGAGCATCAAGGTAGAATACAATAGGGACAAGTATTCCTAACTCCAATAACCAAATTGCTCGGCGGTGCTTACACATGTGAAGTTCACGATGATGAATTAGGAGAGGCTGCAGTTCGAACTACATTTAAGGCTTATACAGATGTGAATGCGAGTTTCTGCCCGACAACTTGTGCGTCACCTTAACCTGCCAGTCTGGCTAGCTGTCGGTGAGCAAGGCACTTGGTGCCCAAGCCTCGACTAGGCCATCCTACTGCAACTACTTCCGTGCCCCAGATTCAACGCCTTCCGGAAGGATGAAAATTTCTCGAGTCTCAGGCTGCAGCATCTATTGATTACTAATGGTGTTGTGACCTGGAGCAGGTGAGCATCGAAGTCGAGCCGAATGCCAAGGATATACGCACACCGAGAGTAGGAGAGAGTGGACGACTTCGCGAGCGTCGACTTCTCTTTTCATTCCACCATATCCAGTGGATGACAGAACACGATTCTCGTGCGACGCTCGAAAGAACGGCGCCCGGAGAAAGTACTATATGTGCCGACCACACGATGGCTTGGGGGTCACCTCCTACTCGTGCCTTGTGGGGATATTGCACGTAATCATCGCACCTGCGCTGGCCTGTCCGCTCCGGTCGGAGTATGAACGTTGCAGTGGATGGCTGAGTGGACTCTGGGTGGGGAACCGCCGATATGAAAGCCGATGTCCGGTTAAAGCCTCCGAGAAGGCGCCTAGAAACGAGAACGGCTTTTCGCGTGGCCAGCGTGTACCATCTAATGCTCAGTTCGGTTAGCACGCACAGAAGGACGCTCTTCTTCGATTCTGTGCACTGATGGTGTTGGAGCGGATACACACGAGCGTCACGAGAGACACTCGCTATTTACGCAATTGGGTTAGTTCCACCAATCGGACGGTCAACCCGTAAATCCGAATGTCGAGGGATTTGAGGTGGGAACGAGGTCCGCATTTGCGCTGACTGCTGGGAAGAGTCACGGTCGTTCGGCCGAAGGACTCAGTTCGTCAAGAGGACCGTTGAATGTCCAGGACGTACCGTTGACATTAACCAAGGCCGCGGGCCTTGGTAACAGAGGCTAACGGTCTCTCACGCAAACTTCTGCACAGGAAGGGAGAAGGGGGCTTCGAATTATGAATCGCGTGGGGACCACAATCTACATTAGACCCGAGTAATGTGGTTCCTCTAACCCTCAAGCGAAATGAGGAAGTGTGAAACGCTAGAGGATCTAGTACCGCGCAGCAGCCGCCTGGCACTGTGAGGAAAACGCCATGTCAGATGACGGATGAATACACCGTGACGTGGGCAGCATTACTCACAGCCTTGAGCTGCTCGAGATACCAGGAGCAAGAGTTAATGTCCGCCGACTCCAGGCACTTCGTGAAGTCTGGGGCGCAAAGCTATGTCAGCACCGGCCTTACGCCCGTGTGACAGCGCACTCACCCTTGGCCTGAACATCACAGCTAATGCCCTGCGCCTGGTACGACTGCTGCTGAACGGGTGCCGCGGGTGCTTCGGGTGCCGCAGGAGCGGAGTGGGAGCTCCCAAAGAGCATGTTCGAGAGACCGTGGCCGATGGTCGAGCCAACAGCGACCGAACCCGCTGTTGCGGCCATCTGTGCGAGCATGCCAGGGCCCTGAGATGCTGTCTGCGCCTGGGCTTGAGGAGGAACCGGGGGTGCGTGGTGAGCGGGTGGGGCGGCACTAGGATGAGGGGCCGCCGCGGTGTGTGCGCCACGGGTCTGCTGGGGAGCCGGCGCGGGGGCGGGGCGAGCAGCGGGTGCAGCACGAGAGCGAGACTGGCGCTGTGTACCCGGTGGTGTCAGAACAGGAGAAACAAAGCCTCTGAAAAATCACTCACAGCCATGGTGAACAGAGAAGACGAGCAGAAGAGCAAGAGGTGGTGGTGGTGAGCAAGCAAGTGTGCAGACGCGGCACTCCGGCGGCAGCGACGCGCACAAATTCAGGCCGTGGCCGAGCCGAGGGGACACATGCGCGTCCGCTGATTGGCTGGTGTACATCCGAGGTTAGGGTTTCCAGCACCGTCCGGAAAAGCCCGGCGCGCTCTGCCCGCTGCTCGACACGGTGACCATGTCCCTCCACACGTCCCGGAGATGTCTCGACATCATCGGCCGCGCCGCCGGGAGCTCTAGTTCTCTCACTCGCACTTGGTCCTCTACTCTGGTCATACACCGGCGCCGCTACACTGCTCCTGCCGCCGCCCAGAAGACCAAGGAGAAGCCTGCTGTCAACTCCACCTCTCCTCCCTCGGCTTCAAGAAAAGCTGGCAAGGCGCAACCCGGTCCCAAAGCTACTCGGCAGGAAACCGCAGCGGAAAGGACGACGGAGGATGAAATTGCCAACCTCGAAGCGCTCCAGCGGATGACGGAGACGAATGAAGTAGACATTTCTTCTGCTCCTCTAGAGCTCCTCGGTGAGTGACGGCCGTTTTATTGCCACGTCTTGTGTCTGACCCTCTTAAGATGTGCACGTTCCCTCTTGGAGGTCAATGAAGAAGGGCGCGACTATTCTCGACCATTGGAGAGCCATTGTGCAGACCCAGCGGAATTGGATCTTCAATGTTCGGTCGTGCGTCACGCGTCTTCTGCTGTATGGTCACATTTTCTCACTAGATCTTATAGCCTGTACCGGATAGCAAGGGAACGTTCAGTGCCTGGCGTAAACGTCAAGTCACCATGGTCCTTGCAGCTCTTCCGCACACAGTCCACAAGCTCGAATGCGTGGCTTGCCCCCTTCCGTCGGGCAGCTCTTGAGGCGTACAAGGAAGTGAATGAGGCTGTTGCTGCGTGAGTTTCAAGTGACTCGACGTTTCGAATTTGCGTTCACCATCCCCAGCCGAGATGAAAAGACCATTAAAACGCTCGCTGGCGGAGAGCAGCAACGCACGTACATTAAGCTCGTTCGCTCTCAAGATCCTCGCTATGTGAACGTCTGGAAGTTCCATGGAGAGCGCACACCTTGCCGCGTGGTGAGCATTCGGGCAATGGAGGCATACTATGGCGTGAAGGCACCGCGTATTGGCAGCCGCCTCGCGGTTCAAGCGGTAGTACGCTTCGACACTTTGCAGGTCAGTGGGTGCACCCCGCATCATACTTCCCCCTCTAATATGCCCTCTTTCCAGAGTGTTGAGACATACTCGAAAAAGACTGGAGCTCGCGTTGGCGAGACCGATCCTAAGGCCGTTGTCGAATACCTCGTGTTCCAGAAGCGCATGTGGTATGACTCTCCGTGGGTTATTAGGGACCGCCTTTACGAAGGCTTAGAGTCAAGATTTACCGTACCCAACGAATTATAATCATTCCCGCACCTTACGGTGCTTATTACCTCTCATTACCTTATTGGCGTCCGACAAGATCCAGGTTCCCCTGCAAATACAGCCGTGTGAAGGAGCTGACATGCCTGACGGACTTCACAATGTGAAGATATGAAGCACGGTCAGGTGATCTTGTTTGTTCAGAGAGGCTGACCGCGTCCCAGATCGCGTTGCCCGCCAAATAAAAGGTTCGCGTTGCCCGCCAAATAAAAGGTTCGCGTTGCCCGCCAAATAAAAGGTTCGCGTTCCCCGATCTACGTCTTCACCCTTCTCTCCCTCTTCCTCCCATGCACCCTCCGCCCTTCCGACAGGTGAGCCCCCTTTGACTTCTTTTCACGCCAAAGACTAATCGATTCCAGACATCCCCCCTCCCCCCGCTGTCTATCTCGGTTCGAGTGCATCCTGGGTCAAACCAGGTGTCTCCTGGAGTCGTCCGTGAGCAGAACAGAGCAGGTCGTACGAGGACGCGCCAAGACAGAAAGGCCACCGGGGCGAGGCCACCGTGTGTGCCGGACTCGCGTCTATCGGCGGCTCCGCGACAGGCCAGGTCGGTGTCCTGTGCTCGCGGCTGGGCGTACGTTCTCGGAGAGGGTGGGAACGCTGGGGACAGGCAGGCGTCGGGCAAGCACGGGGGCGTCGTCCTCGCAGCACCCGGCGTTTGCTATTGGCTCCACGACCCATCCTTCCGTGCTTAGCTGTTGGCGGCGGCAGCGGCGCGGCGATCTCCTGCGAGATGGGCAGCAGTCCGTCCGACTCTACCACTTGTGAGTTGAGCTGCTGGGTGCACATCCTTGATGATTCTTCAGCGAAGCTGATCGCGCCCTCCTTTCAGGACTTCTGACCGCGTTGTGAATCACCGCCAGCCCCCGTTATCGCCCTGTGCATGACGTGGGGAAAGGGAGCATCTCTTTTGGATTACGGCTCTCTTTCTTATTCTCCTCGCCTTCTTCCTTTCCAATGTTTTTACCTCGGCCCTGTCTCTTCAGCCATTTCTTTGCCCTTCACGTTCCACCTTTCAACAGAACGTCCAAGACGATCTGTTGAAAGGTGGAATGGCGACGGTGGTCCCTGTCAATTGTATCTTCGAGCTTCCGGTCCTAACACAGGTGGCTGTGACGTTTGTTGATGAGGTCAGTGCACAGTGGGCGTTCCTTGTTTTCCAGATACGCCCAGCCGCTTGATGATGCAATCCACGCACTAAGCACCGTGAATACAAAAGCTGTCGCAAAGGCTCTCGCTTCGATTCTTCTTCGCGACGCGCTTCCTTTATGCACTGTATCCGAGTACCTAAGTTCAGGCGTCTAACGTGCACGACCTTCGCTACATAGCTTCTGACGACACGCGTCTGCAACGCGTCCTTCCTCCCCACTGCGCACACACCTCGTCAAAACCCAAGCGTCGGCGTCCAACTCACCTGTCACCCATCCACTTCCTCGCCCACTTCGACGCGGTCCCGATGTCACTCGTCGGCTCCTACGCTGTGCTCCAGATCAATCCGAAGGCTATGGTGGCGGGATATGCGGACGGACCTATACACGCTCTGGCGGGTGCACTCGGTGCAAACCAGTACGCCGCCCTCATCGAAAAGGTGCGCATGGAGTCTCCTACGCGTCGGCGGGAGGTTGAACAGGGTCTTGTAGGAGGTCCAAGTGCCCTTCGGAGCGTCCTCGCTGGGATGGCGCGCATACCGCGTGTCCTTCGTCGGCCGCCACCACCACTCCGCGTCCTCCGGCCCGAGCGCCTGCGTCCCCATTCAGCCCGCCGCGTCCCGCGCACATCAAAACGCGCCAGTCACCCTCCGGCCAGCCCGCCCGTTCCCGTTCACCGACTGCTGCCACCGCTCCTCGCTGGAGGCCTTCGTCCGCATCCGCACGCCCTCACCGCCTCGCGACTACCACCGCACATACCCCGCCGCCCGCTCTGGGGCGGGCCCCGGCCCCAGCGGCCCACCGCCCATGTGGTCCCTCGCGAGCGCCGAGATGGGCAAGCTCGCCATCGCGCGGCGCGCGGAGCAAGATCGCGCGACGCTGCGCGCCGCGACTCCTCCGCCCGCACATACGCCACAGGCACAACACCCCGCGCACCTGCCGTTCCCCAGCAAGGAGTTCGGGTACCTCTCGGACTACTTCGACCGCGACGTCGGCCGCCGCGGGACGCACGCCGCGCTCGCGGACCTCGCGCTCTCGACCTTCCCCCTGTACGCCGCGGCGGCGCAGGTGCAGACGCTCGCGCCGCCCGTGCCCGCTCCTGGGGGGAGCGCGTGGCCGGGGCCGCCGCGCGGGATGAGCCCCGCGTCGCACTCGTCGGCGCAGCCGTCGGAGCTCTTCGAGCGCGTCCCGGGCCGGCACGACACCCTCGACTCAGCGAGCGTGTATTCGGCGGAGAGCGTGGCGACGTCGGTGCCGCCCGTGCCTGGGGAGAAGGTGGGATCCAAGTACCAGGTGTATATGGAACCCGAGAGCAGCGCTAGCGCGAGCGTGATCGCTTTCCCATTGGGCACGCACTGGGATGAGGTGCCCGTTGTGGAGATTTCCTTCGACTTGGGGGCTCTGGAGGACGTTCCAGACTCGAGCGGGTTCTTTGAAGAGCGGGATGTTGTCGTGAAGTGCGTGCGCTCGTTCTTTGCACGAGGATAGCTGACCGACTGATGCGTCGCGCAGGCTCGTCGAGAAAGCGAGGGAGCGCCAGCGCAACGACGCGACCGCGGGCTCAGTGACCCTCTCCATGACCACGGACGGGCGGTCCGTTGGAGGCCGCGAGCGCAACCGTCTCATGAAGCGTACCAGGCCCGGAGCTGGGCTCGCGGTCGGTATAGGAGTCGGCGTAGGGAGCGCAATTGGGAGCGCAGCGACTTCCGTGAAGAGCGCTCCCACCCTCAAGCGGCGGCATAGCGTGCACGCGTATGTGGAAGAGGCACTGCCTACTCCGCCACTGCAGGGCGAGATCAGAAGGAGACGTAAGTTCCTCCTCCCACTTATGTCCGCAATCTGGCTAAATGCGCGGTGCCTCGTACAGCCTCGATGTGTGTGGGAAGGGCGAAGGAGCCTTCAGGAAAACCTGTGCTTTCCTTGCGAAAACAACTCCGCGCCGTGGGCCGCTCCGTGCGCGCTATGGCGGTGGGACTGGTTGCTCGGTTTGGCGCGAAGCAGAAGCGGCGAAGGCGGAAGGGCCGCCGACCAAACGATGGTTCTCCTGCTTGATAGATGCTTGCGGACTGCTGTACTCGGTGGATAGAACATATATACGATTCGTTCGAGACCATATTGATGATACTTGTGGCATGTGTGGTCGTAAATAGAAGGAACCCTCGCGTGTATAGAAGTTCCAGGGTATTTGGCATGCCGAGATGGTAGGCACAGGTGGCCGGGAAAAGGATGACGGAGTGGGGATGTGGTGAAAATGTCGCCGAATGGGCGAAGAGCCCGGGAAAAGCCCAAGGGAAGTGCGGCGGAGTGGCATGGCCCAACCTTCATCAATCATATGCCGCTTGTGTAGATGTCCGCCGATTTTCCCGAGCTGAGCCTCCGGTGGCGCTGGCCTAATGGTGGTATCTCTCGATCATCGAGGAGTCCTGATACGAGAAAGGCAGCGGAGGAGTGAACCCTTGGAAGCTGGACTGAGCTTGAGGGGGGAAGGGCATTCCGTGCGAGACGGCAGATGCCTGAGTTGTACTGGGCCACGAAGCGGGTGGAAAGGATGCAAGGTTCAAGGCATCCATAGTTTGATAGAGTTGCGGATCGGCAGAGCTCCCTGAGGCAAATGAAATGGGGGCGGAGGGCGATTGGAACGCCTGGTTCATGAGAGAGGGATGTCCTCCGGAATTTCCGGGGTGCTGAGCCGTGTTCGACGGCATTCGAGCCGGGACGGCCGGCTGAATGTTTGCCACTGGCCCGTGCATGCGCCCAGTGCCTGCAGAACACGCCATGATCCTCAGCATTTTGCTCCTGAAGATTCCATGCATCGTGGCCATACCTCCGCAAGTCGGACAGAGTGGGGGCTCTGGTACCTCTGGTTCGGTCGGCGTTACTGCCTCCTTTTTTCTTGTTCTCATGGGCTTGCGAAGAGAATAGCTGCATGTGCCGCGCTTTTCAGTGCGGATGCATTGGCCGCACGGTCGTTTGCGGTCGCATCTCCTTCGAGCTTCGTGACAATTGCTGCACTGGGGGGTGTTGTGAACCTCCTGTACCCCATACAGGGTACCCGTCATCACGTACAGCAGGTTCACGACGGGAGATGGTGATATCAGGTTCCTTGGCCTTAGCCTTGCTGTCGTTTTCTCCACTTCTAAAGTCGCTGGACCCTATTGTTTCGCCGATTAGCACTAGAAGTGACTCCGACTGTGCTGATAAACTTACAGTCGGAGCCAGGAGAATGACTAACGGGGCTCCGCTCTACCGAAGGGGTGCGGGACGCCGTACGTGTACCTTACAGGGCTATGGTCAGCAATGGAAAGGGATCTGTAGAAGGTTTGAGCGTGTGTTCACCTAGTCCGGAACTGGGTGCGCGGTCGCCTCCGGGTGACCAGCTTGGAGAAAGGTATTCGGTTTGACTCGGGACACTCAAGTTGCCGCCAGTATTCGGCGGAAAGGCTATTAAAAGGACGAATAGCGCCATTGAAGGATATGACTAATGGTGAGTCGAAAGAAGGCGTACCGGATGTATTCAGCCTTCCTAGCTCCGGTGGTAGCAACGACAACGGGGACGACGGCTGACGAAGGGCGTTGGGGGCAGTGGCGGACACTGGCGAAAGGACTGGAGGCAAAGGTGGAGCGGGGAAACCGAAGCTCCGGGTTTGTTGAGATGACCTAAGAATGGGACGATCAGCATCCGCACGATGGCTCATAACAGAGCTCAAGTAAAAGGAAAGCCGAAAATCAGGGGGACCAAACACCGACCACCCTCACACCTCTAGGAGCACCCCGAGATACCACACCTCCCAGGCGAGCATAGGCCAACGCTGACAGGGCACTCTGCTCGCACCTATCTCGCAACAACCCACCTTGGACGCCACTTAAGAGCGTGCCAAGGCGTCTCGCAACCCAATACACCCCTACTGGTGAGGCTGAGAGCGATTGACTTTCGACTTAATTCCGAGGGAGCACACGCCAGGATCTGTAACATGCGGACAAGCTCCAGGCAAATCAACTCCCCGATGCCGAAGAGTTCAAGGATCCGATCAGGTTACGAGCTCTGGCCTGCAGGGCTTCATGGGAATTCCAGTGCCGAGCGGGATACGCCCCCCAAGTGCGTGTCCAACTTCGAAGTAGGCTGGAGTCTGGTGGGAGCACAACTAACCTATTCGGTGGACCCGTTTGCCTCACGGACCGCGGACCAGGAATGTACGCCGTGGGACGGGTCGTACCCCTGTGATGTGATCCCGAAGACGACATGGATGCAAAACCCCAAGTTTTGACTACTACAGGGCGCTGGAGGTAATTGTGAAGTTATAATTGGGCTGTTAGACAACGAAGGCGTGGCAGCCAGGGGGATAGAACAGGTTGTATGCAGCCTTGAGGGTTTGTATGTAACGCTGGATGCGGAGCGAACTGAAGGGGGTACGAGAAGAGAGGACAAAACGCTGGGGGGGCGAAGCACGGAACTTGAAACTTATTCCGATGCAGTTGCGGTACCGTTCCTTTTAACCGCCTTCGAGCGCCCTCGTATATGGACTGCGAGCGATGACTCCGAAAAACGTGTGCATATATGGGAGATCCTCCTATCCGGCAGCCCCAGGTGACCCACGCGACGGTTATTGCGCCTTCAGAATAGTAGGCTGTGGCAGGGCGGTGCTGTTTCCGAGGACAGCCTACGAAATCGGATGTTCTGATTCAAAATTTTCACTAGACGTTTATTATGATGTAAGAACAGCGGCCGCACCAGCAGCCCAGGAGTCCAAAACGGTCGGGGCCGTGTCCTAGTCTCGACCAGCACAGTGCATTCGGTTGAGCTTCAAGAAAGATTTCGACTGAACAACGGTCAAAGGAGACGCCTCATTGTGCGGCGAGGTGTTATTTGGGGGTTCCTAGGAGGCACTGCCCCTCCGCTCCTGTTATTGGTTTCACCTTAGAACTCTCAGAAAGCTCCTCGGAACCTGTCCCACGTCCCATATCTTTTTGTTTGACCCCCTTCGCTTCGTCTTCTATGCACCGATAGTTGTCAATATAATACGCCCTTCCGTATGATTTGGTCCCTGACACTACGTGCCCCTTGCCGTCCCACGAAGATCGACAAGGGGTACGTACAATCAAAGATACTGATACCTTCACTGGCCGTGAAGACCCGCAGCCCTGAAGAGCGTGCACGACAGCATTGTCGGGAGTCGAGGAGTTCTGAAAACGTACCTACGGGCCCCGTGGTATGGAAGTCATGGGGGCTGACGAAGTTCACGTCCGCCTCCGCGCCTCGCGCGCCGCGCGCATCGTGGGCCGAGGTGCCCGCGCAGCGCGTCCACGGCGCCACCGCATTCAAGCGACTTGTGCCGGCGTTTAGACGTGCCCGTGACAGGACTGGACGCGCACCGGGCGCAGTGGGACGCGCAGTCGCGCGTGTGAGGATAGGGAGGCAGGATGGGAGTGGACGAGGGAGCGTCTCGCTCGTACGACACCCAGATTTAGCGGCCCCATCGCGTTTCGGGGCTTGCCGACGCCTCCCGACGCGGGAGCCTGACGTCGGTGCGGGACGCCGCCGCGCGACAGGCCTACGTTTTGGCTACGTCCCCGTCTCACTTCCCACAACGCTCCCTCAAATACCACCCCGCCGCGAGAGTAGCTGGCCTCTCTCGCCTCTCGTCGACAACCGCATACCCTACTATCTGGCTATTCCGGAATCCAGAAAGACCGCCCTGCCCTTGAGCGACACCCAGGAACGCCGGACTACTTCAGAGGCGCACCCTTGTTACGGAACTGAACACAAACAAACACCATGCCTCGTCTATGCGTCCTCGCAGGCCCGTCGGTGGACGACCTCACACCCATATCCGTCAACTCCGGGGTTCCGGTGAGGATCTCGACCGACGCGTTCGAGGGCGAAGTGGCCGTCTTCATCAAAGGGCTCGAGGACCCCGAGACCGGCGTGGCCAGGGACACGGACTACTTTCGCAAACGCAGCGGGGTGACATGGAGCATACAGGTACAAGGTGCGTACTCGTCGTATTTCTCTTCTCTTCCCTACCCTCTCTTCCCCTTCCCCTCCGCGGCGGGCCGGATTGGGGGGGGGGGGGGGGCCNNGGGGGCGGGGGGGGGGGGGGGGGGGGGGCTGCGACACCGGACTGACCATCCCCGCATGGCAGGCCGCTTCCTGCGCGAGTACAGCGCGGACGACCTCCTCTTCGGCAACGTCTTCGACCGCCCGTTCAAGCTTCCCTGGGGCTTCAGCGCCGCGCTCAAATTCATGCAGTGCGTCCCGTCACCGTGTCTTCCCACCGGTTACACTGACCGTCCCGCGCCCGCGCCGCCGCGGCGTCTCTCTCTTCCCCTCCCCCCTCCCCCCATTTCCACTCTCCGCAGCTTCATCGACCCGACACTCGAGCACGACCTCGCGTCGCGCACGAAGCCGTGGGCGCTCTCTCCGCTCATCGCGACGATGCCGTACTTCCAGCACCGCCGCGCGGACCCCACCACCGGCGCGGCGGCGCTGCCGCCGTTCCCGCCGCGGGAGCCGCTGCTCGACGACGTCTCGCAGCTGCGCGCGGCGCCGGGCGCGAGCGTGCGCAGCGCGCGCCCGAGGGAGAACCCGTCGAAGCGCCGCGGGCACTACGCGAACGCGCTGCGCAGGCAGGAGGTCGTGTTCGGTCCGGAGGTGCGTGCGCCCCTCCGCCTTCGTTTCGTATCGTGTCGCCTCCGCGCGCGGCGAAGGCAGGAACGTAGGAACGCTGAACGCTCACCCGCGCCCGTGCTCCCCGCGCGCACACGCACACGCACACAGGACGTGGTCACGACGGACTTCTGCTACGACTTCCTCCAGTTCCGGCACGAGGGCGTGACGCTGCGGCTGCCGGGCGGGCTGAGCATCGACCTGATGAAGTACTGGGACGGGCAGCCCGTGCGCTTCGTGTGCTGCGAGCGCCTGCCCAAGGGCGCGCGCACCGCGGAGCGGCCGTGGGGCCGCGTGCTGTGGTGCGTCGTCATCGAGCCCGCGGAGGATGGCGCGGACGGGGCGTCGGCGTCGGCATCGTCGTCGAGCTCGTCGGTGCGCGAGAAGGGGCGCTCGAGGGAGAGCTTTGGGAAGGCGGAGGTGGACTGAGCGGTGCTCGGCCGCGGGTGTCGAGGGTGGGGGGAATCTAGAGCGGTATGGGGGCGGGAGGGCGGGGAAAAGAGCTTGGACGGACTGCTGGACGTGGGTTTATGTACGCTGTACGCCAGGGCAGGGCGTCGGTCTTTGTCGGATTCTGTAGCATACGAGTACGTGTTCGCCATTCAGTCATTCGGAGCGCACTCGGCGCAGACGACCACGGGCGATCTCCTCCGGCGGGGGCGCTCACAGCCCGCGCCGGCGCGCGGTCCCGAGAGCGCGGCGGGCCCGTCACGTGCTTGGCCGCCGCGTGAACGTGTGGGGGCGCGCCCGCCGGGCCGTAATGCGCACGGTTCTCCTCGGGGCCTCGCCTGACTCAACTGGTACTGAACTGCTAGGATCGCACACTCGAGATAGCCTGCATACGCCGCCGATCCGTGCCAGATCCTTTGGCCACATCGCCACGCCGTCTATGCTGCACCTCGGGTACGAAGTCTGGGTCGAGGACGAGGGCGGGCGGCGGATACCGGAGTACAAGGTCCAGACGGAGGGCGAGGACGGGACGACGATCGCGGCGTACATCCCGAGCGAGAGCGGCAAGGTGTGTTTTCTTCGACTGCTAAACCGTGCTGTACTGGGCCTTGGGACACATACGGGCCCCCCACCCCTATCCCGAGGATCCGAGAACCCGCGAACGCGGCGCGCTGACCCGTTCCCCACCCCTCTTGCCACAGCGGTTCGTCATCCGGTGGAAGGACCACCACGGGCCCACGAGCCACTACACGAGCATGCGGGTGTCCGTCGACGGCGCGCCCGCGGGGAAGACGCACATGTCGCCCGGCGGCGCGGGGAAGCGGGTCGGCGTGAGCACCGAGTCCGCGAGCAGCTACCGGCCGTTCCAGTTCGCGGATCTGCAGACCACTGGTGCGTCATCGTTCCTCACTCCTCCCCTTCTGTGGCTAGCGCGCCCCTGTTCCCGTCCCCGGAGGTTGTGTCTTACGAGTGTGCGATTTGGCCGGGCAGACGACGACGGGGCGTCGTGGGGCAGCGGCGACGCGCTGGGCACGATCTCGCTGCGCGTGGTGCCCGTCCAGGCTGCGGCGAAGAAGGCGAAATTCCGACCGACGTCGTTCGCGGGCGTCGGCGCGGTCCACGAGCGCAGCAAGAAGGCGGGCGCACATTGTGTGTCGTGAGTGGTCGTTCCTCCTCTCCCCCTGCCCCTCATCCTCCCACCCTCCCTTTCCGCCCGTCCGCGCCTCCGGACTGCCTGCTGACGATTGGGCATGCAGGCTGGGCGAGGCGAAGAGCTACTCGCGCGAGCATCATCGCGTCCGATCCATCCCGCTGACGAAGGGCGCCCTTCCGTGCGCGGTGTTCGTGTTCAGATACAGGCCGCCAGGTGCGTACCGGCCGCTCCGTGGCGCCTCTCCTTGTGTGTACCTGCTTTCCGACTAACGGCGGACGGAATGCGGGCGTACGCACGCGTATACAGCAATCCTCCAAGCGCAGGACATCATGCCCGCGAACGTCGCGGGCCCCAGCTCGAGTACCCCCAGAGCAAGGCCGAGTGGCGCGGGCGTTAAGAAGGAGCGGCGCGCGGGGCCCAGCAGCGCGAAGCCAGAGCCTGCCCCGGGCCGCGTTAAAAGCGAGCCGAAGGCCGCCGCTGCTGCTGCGCCTGCTGCCGCCACTTTGGGGGGCGGAGACGTCATCGACTTGTCGGATTCAGAGGACGAGAGGGACCCGAACGTGAGCGCCCCCGCTTTCCTTGTTTTGTTGTGTTCTGCTTCGCGGAGGCTGACGCAACGCTGCTGGCAGGACATCGTCCCACGACGGGCGGTCAAGCGCGAGTACGATCCGGGGGATGTGATTGATTTGACGGTGGATGAGTAGTGCGTTCTCTATCTTGGGTTGCGGAGTGCCGTTATGCTTTTATAGTCTTTGCTTTCATTCGTCCTGATATGCTGTCGTTTCGCCCACGCTCTGAATCTATGCTTTCTTTGCACCTTTGCGGTGCGCGTTGTACCCATTGTGATCGCGCCGTGTGGTAATGATGTCGTGTGTGTGCCCCTTCCAAGACATGGAGGTCGGGTCCGAGCAAGAGGTGAGCGTCGTCCCGCGCGCGAGAGCTCCCCACATCAACTAACGCGCACGTTTTCGAAGGAGATTCCGACGAGTGGCAGGTGGCGGCTTCCGTGCCTCCCCGGCCGCTCAGCACATCACATTCGTGACATGACTGCCCGTTTGTGGATCCACGGGGGATACCTCACGTCATCCCCCGCGCCAATGTTTGCCTCTCTGGGTGGCACTCTGTCCAAATTGCCTCTGCCTCTGCCATTTGAGCGGGCGATGCGCCAAGAACCTGATGTGCACGCGGGCGTAGATGGTCCCAAAGAAGCCCGCGGGCTCGGCGTACTCCCCATTCCGAAGGGCTTGAATAGAGTGGACGTTGGCCCCGCGTTGTGCGCGGCCCCCAGGCGTTCTTCCTCCGCTACCACCACCACCACCGCACTGTCGGCCATGGCCCTCTCCAACGACACCGCAGCCCTCCTTGGGTTCGCGTGCGAGGCCATCTTCTGGGGTATGTCTACCTAAGCTTGTTGTGTCGGCGCGATGTATGCTGACCCTTGCGCGCGCCGCAAGGTGTCTACGTCGTCCTATTCCTCGCGTCGACCTCGCTTCTCCTCCGCCGCCCCCGGAGCATGAACGGCCCCATTTTCGCCGCCAACTGCGCTCTCTTTGCCTCCTGCACGGCCCACTTCTTCATCGAGTTCGTGCACTACTACACCACGCTGGTGAGCGGATTCCACCGCCTCGCTGCGACTGCTAGGTTCGCTGAATGTATGCGCGGCAGACTACCATTGGCGTCCAAGGCTACGCGAACGAGACCACGTCGCTCCTTGCCGCGGACCTCCTCATATCGTTCAGCGACCTTCTGGGCGGACTCGTTCTTCTGTACCGCTGCTGGATTATATGGGGCAAGTGGTATCTTGTGGTCATCCCGCCCCTCCTCAGCGCACTTGGGGGTTTCGGTAAGTCAATATCCTCATGCATTCAAACCCTTTACCTGACAAAGGCTCGTAGCATGCATCCTCGTAGTCGTCTACTACGTCGCAACCGCGGACCCGACCTCGCCCACACCGCCGCCCGCAATCGTCCCGCTCGGGCTCGCCGGCTACATCCTCCCACTCGCGACGAACGCGGCCGCGACCGGCCTCATTGTGGCGCGGCTCCTCGTCACCGCGCGCCGCGTCAAGCGCTACGGCGACGACGAGCACGGGAAGGCCGCGACTACCGCGCGCCGCGCGGTCGCGATCATCGTCGAGAGTGGCGCACTATACCTCGCTACGCAGCTCGCCTTCGTCGTGCTCTTCGCGCTCGACCACCCCGCGCAGGCGATCGTCGCCGTCATCGCCGTGCAAATATACGTGAGCCCCCTCCTCCGACCCTTCCCCCACCCCTAGCACACCCTTACACACTGTCCCGACAGGGCATCGCGCCGACGCTCATGGTCATGCAAGTCGCGCTCGGCTTCTCCACCTCCGACCGCCACGGGCGCCCCCGCTCGGGCTCGGGCCTCAGCACGAGCGCGAGCGTGCACTTTGGCGGCGCGTCGAGAGGCAGCGGCGGCGGCGGCGGCATGGGCGCGTCCACGACGCACCTCGCGGTGTCGGAGCCCGCGCTCGTGCTCTGCGGCCGCCTCCCGCGCGCGGCGTTCATGTCCGGGGTCTCGGCCGTGACCGTCGCGCAGACGGTCGACAGCGGGCACACCCTCGCGGACATCGCAGGCGCGGGTGTGGGGGACGACTCGGGGTATTTTGGTGAGAAGTATTTGGACTTGGAGAGGTTCGAGGAGGGGCTGGGGATGGCGCTGTGACTTGGACTGCTGTCTGGTGGAGAGAAAAGGTGGATGGAATATGACTGCTTGTTCTTGGGGTGCGCACCCCCATGCTGATATCCCGCGCTCGTTTGCCGCTGTGTCTTGTGCTGCTCGTGTCTGTGCTCCTGCTGGGCGTGTAGGTGCCGAACGCCACGCTCCTTTATACCCTCCTTGGACGGACTGTCCCTCACTAGTGTACTTTGCAGAATAGTGCTCGTGTGTAAGCAACTTGTCGCTCGTTTGATACCTAACCTGTAGTAGTGTAATAGTAGCTGAGAAGTAAATCACTTGGAAGGATAGGACCGATACGCCAACCGAATGGCATAGACCAAGTCCTGCGCCCGTCCCGCCGGCGCCACCGGCCTTTGCCTCTGACGTCCATCATGTCTTCTGACCATCGCAATCGTGCCTGCTGTAACACTACGGCAATGATCACGTCTTCTATACCGCACTCCCACACCCATGTCTGCCCTTGGTTGTTTCCCCCACCCATCATCCCTCCAGTCGAAGCAGCATACACTAGGACAGGACTCCAGTCTGAAGGCAAGTGCGCCCTCTGAGTGCATTGTACCTGCTCTTATCACTAATGAGACACCATTACAGACTCGCCATGCTTCCCACACTTCCCGTAGAGCTAACGGACTCCATCATTGCATGCGTTGACGACGGTCCCAGGACACAACCAGTGAACGTCCTACAGCAAACCCTCTGCAACTGTGCGTTGGTCTGCAGGGACTGGCTCCCCGCGAGTCGCCACCACCTCTTCAAGTCCGTGTTCATACTCTCCGACGTCCAATACACCCTCTTCGTGGCCCGCGTCGTCCACTCAGACCGCATGCGGCCCTGGCTGTCGTCGACGGAACACCTCACACTAGGCAACTTGACGAACCCGCCCCCCTCGTCATCCCCCACCGGCGGCGCGGCCCCGCAGCCCTCCCCCTGGCAGCAGCTCCCGCACGAGCTCGCCGCGCAGTTCCCGAACCTCCGCGCGCTCAGCATCCGCGGCAGCTCCCCGCGGGACGCGGACGACCTCGCGCCGCAGCACACGCGCGCCCTCGCGCTCTTCCTCTCCTCCCACCCCCGCCTCCGCGCGCTCTCGCTCAAGGGCTGGGACTTTCCCTCGTTCAGCGCGTTCTGCCGCGCCGTCGCCGCGCTCCCCGCGCTCGCGGACCTCACGCTCGTCCACGTCGGGTGGGTCACCGACCCCGCCAGGACCGACGCGTTCATCGCCGCCTGGCCCGCGCGGGCGGGCGGGGGCCTCGCCGCGCTCGCGTCCGTCACGCTCTTCTACCACCGCATCTGGCCCCGCGCCGCGCCCTGCGCGAAGGCGCTCCTCGCGTGGCTCGCGGTCGCGACGCCGCCGGGGGCGAGCGTCCGCGCGCTCGACGCGCCCGCGTGGTGCCTGTCGGTGGCGGCGCCGTTCTGGGAGCGTGTGGGGCCGGGGCTCACGAAGCTCGCGCTGGACCTGCGCCCGGCGGGCCTGTGGGTCGAGCCCACCAACGGCCTGGCGCACGCGCGGAACCGCGGGAGGGGAGGGCGGCCGGGATATGAGCCCCCGTGGCGGGCTAGGTCGCTCGGTGTGTGAACTGTTGGTTTTGGTGTCTTGAGTGGTGGACGTGCTGACGGTTTGCGGGGTCACCGCTTAGATGCTATCGCCCATCTGACTTCCCTGCGCTCGCTGGAGTGCACTATCTCTGCTTTCCGCAGGGAAGACCAGTGGGAGGAACTCGCGGACGCGCTGTCCGCGGTGCGATCGCGCCCAGAGGAGATTGTCATTCGGATGCAGCTGAACGTCCGCGAGACCGACGAGGGGCTGCAAGGCGGGTTCAGGCAGGCGCTCAGAGACATGCCGGCGCAGCTGCTCGACGCGTCACTGGAGCGGGAGGCCTTTGGCGACCTCGGCGCGTTGGTGTTCATTGCGTTCGGCCGCTTCCCGTGGGGTCCGTGGCTCTGGCCGTCCGTCGAGAACCCGGAACCGTATGCCTCGACGGACCTTCTCCGTGCACTGCAGGCAATGTTTCCCAAGGCTTGCTCGAGATACGATGTTACTGCATCGGCAGAACTTGAGTAGGTCTCCGCCTCCTCACCGCCGTACTTCTGACTGACGTTTACATCTAGTATATATAATCCCGATACCAATACAAGACAGACGAGACCAAGGCTGGAGCACCCAAGGCTACTCCCTACCGAAACCGGCACCCCCGCGCGCCAACGCTGACCTCGACCCCCACTCGCCCCGCCCATCCCCGCGCCCTCGGCCCTCACGCATATTCCGATTTCACTACGACGGGCCCAGGCGGGTGCGCCTCCATCCAGTCCCGAAGCGTGCGCCAGTTGCGGCAGCGGTGCCGACGCCGCTCACCGCGTGCTCCCAGCGCCCGTCTTGAGGCAGGGTATTATCATGGGAACGACTCGAAGGCGAACCGGAGAATCGAAGGATATCTGGAGGTATAAGATACTATAAGCTCAGGGAGAGAGGACATCGCGCGAGCATACGAAGGTCCTGCGCTTTCTGAAAATGTGGTTGAAGAATTAGGAGTGGTGCGCCAATGAATCAAGTCTTGCACGGCCGCCCACACCAAATTCCGGCCGGCTGGCGCCCTCCCCTGGCGTAGATCATTGTACATCTTGTTACAGCACCATGACAATGATCATGTCTGCTTGGCACACTCCAGTAAATACCCTCTCACACCCTGGTCTCCCCTTGGTCGTTGTCCTACCCCATCATCCCTCTACTCGAAGCACCATACAGACAGCCGGAATCCACCCTCAACGATTAACTTATTAGAAGCTTCTGAAGGTAAGTGCACCCTTATACACGTGCACTCCATCCACATTTCACGCTAAACCGACTTGTCCTGTAGACTAACCATGCTTCCCGTCCTCCCTGTAGAGCTCACTGATTTCATCATTGCATGCATTGACTCCGATCATCTCAACCTGCGAAAGGCGGAGCCGGTGAGCACTCTGCAGCAGACTCTTTGCAACTGTGCACTGGTTTGCCGCGAATGGTTCCATGCCAGTCGCCACCACCTCTTCAAGCGGGTGTTTATACTCTCCGATGGCCAATACACCCTGTTCGTGGATCTCGTCATCCACTCGGACCGCATGCGACCTTGGCTCTCCTCGACCGAGCAGCTCACGCTGGGCAACTTGACGAACCCACCCTCCACGTCGTCTCCCATCGCGGCCCCGTCTTCCCCCTGGCGGGTACTCCCCTACGAGCTCGCGGGGCAGTTCCCAAACCTAAGGTCCATCTACATCCGCGGGAGCTCGGCCAGGGAGGCGGATGACGTCGAGCCTCAGCACACGCGCAGCCTTCTCATCCTCCTCTCCTCCTTCCCCCACCTCCGCGCGCTCACGCTAAAGTGGTGGGACTTCCCATCCTTCGGCGCGTTCTGCCGCACCGTCACTGCACCCCCTGCGCTCGCGGACCTCACGCTGAACCACGTCTGCTGGTTCAACCACCCCACGAAGGACGGGGCGTTCATCGCGGCCTGGCGCCCCGGCGGGCGACGCCACGCCACGCTCTCCACCATCACGCTCTTCTACCGCCGCATCTGGCCCCGCTCCGCGGTGTGCGCGAAGACGCTCCTCGCATGGCTTGCGGTCGCGGCGTCGCCGGGGGCGACCATCCGCGTGCTCGACGTGCCCGCCTGGTGCCTCTCTATCTCTGCGCCATTTTGGGCGCGCGTCGGATCGCGGCTCGTGCGGCTTGCGCTGGACTTCCGCCCGGTGGGCCTGTGGCTCGAGCCCACCAACGGCATGGTACACGCGCGGAACCGCGGGACCGGGGGCAAGCCGAGATACGCGCCCTCGTGGCGAGCTATGTCGCTCGGTGCGTCGACCTGTTGCTTTGGTGTCTTAGGTGGCGGTCGTGCTGATGGTTCGCGGGGTGCTTAGATGCGATTGCTCATCTGACGTCCCTGCTCTCGCTGGAGTGCACCATCTCTGCTTTCCGCAGGGAAGACCAATGGGAGGAGCTCGCGGACGCATTGTCCTCGGTGCGATCGCACCCAGAGGAGGTCGTCATCCGGATGCAGCTGAACGTCCGCGAGTCCGACGAGGGGTTGCGAGGCGGTTTCGGGCGAGCACTGGGAGACATGCCCGCGCAGCTGCTCGACGCTTCGTTGGAGCGGGAGGCCTTCGGTGACCTCGGCGCGCTGGTGTTCGTTGCTTTCGGCCGCTTTCCGTGGGGTCCGTGGCTTCTACCATCCGTCGAGATCCCGGAGCCGTACTCCTCAATGGACCTTATTCGAGCGCTGCGGGAAATGCTCCCCAAGGCTTGCTCGAGATACAACGTCACCGCATCTGCAGAACTCGAGTAGGTCCTGTGGCACCTCCTCGTAGCCCCGCTCCTGATTGTCGTCTGCATCTAGCATATACAACCCCGATACGAGTACAAGACAGACGAGAACAAGGCTCAAGCGCCCAAGCCTGCTCCCTACCGAAACCAGCACCCCCGCGCGCCAGCGCTGACCTCGACCCCCACTCGCCCCGCTCGTCCCCGCGGCCTTTCCTGCTCCCTCATCCCTCACGCCTCTTCGGAGTTCACCACGACCGGCCCAGGCGGGTGCGCCTCCATCCAGTCCCAGAGCGCGCGCCAGTCGCGGCAGCGGTGCGCCGCGCCGACGCCGCTCGCCGCGTGCTCCCAGCGCCCGTCGCGCACGCCGGGCTCGTCGCGCTCGAGCGTCGCGTCCGCGTGGCAGAGCGCGAGCTGGAGCAGGTACCGCAGGCAGTGCTCCGCGTGCGTCGCCGCGTGCGCCCCGCGCCCGCCCGCGTCGGTGCGCGCGCGCGTGGCGACGGCGACGCGGAGGGTGTCGAGGCAGTGGAGCTGGTGCACGACCGAGACGAGGAAGGTGCGGCCGTGGGGGTCGGGGGTGCCTGTGGCATTGGACGCGTTCCGGGGTGTTCCGCTGCGGTCGGGGTCGGACGGGGTGGTGGGACCGAGGGTGACGAAGCCGTCGTTGGAGGGGAAGAGCGCGCCCCATTCGAGGTCCGCGTAGAGGCCGTGATGGGGCTCGCCGGTGGTGAGGATGTGTGTCGTTCTAGAGAGCGTCACGGGAGCCTGCGTCGGGAAGTCATCGCCGATGTATGCTGTAGTCCAAGGTAGACTTCCGTTGGTTAAAATGGCTGATGAGCGTGCGGATGAGGGACTTACTGTACTCTCGGTCTTGTGTTACCGTGGTGCACAACGCTGTGATGCTAGGACCGCCCGTAGGCATCACGTAGGGAAGGAGGAACACGTTGATGACGGTGACAATTACAGATGTGTACACCGCACACCGGATAAGATCCTTGACGGATTTCTCGTCGTTGTATATGGCTGACGCCAACCCTCGTCCTTGGCGAGGAACCATGGGCTGAGAGGGACGTAGTGTGAGTACGGGGGTGTGGCGTAGACAACCATGATCGCATAATAAGGACCAGCAATTCACCAGGTGCCGTAGCTACTCAATCCCAACTCTCATCTTTCATGCGGACGCGGCGAACCCATTACCTGGGATGGATGTGGTCCGGCGGGCATCGCGGGGCTCCAGGTGGTGCGACGCCGCCGAGCACGAGCGCTGCCCGTCGTCGAAACGACACGAGGTGCTGCGCTACGAAGGCCTGGCCGTTTGTGGTCTGCGCGCGCCCGAGCTGGGGCGCGAGAGATACGCATTGCCCATCAGGTGGTGGATCTTCTTCGCTACCAGCTCCGACCGTCGAGCAGGACGTGGGTAGCCAGCTCAAGGAACAAGAAGACACTTGGCCTATTCTAGACAGAGTTTAGTAAATCAACACTAGCACGATTGGTTTAGGCTTGTACTTACTATTTATACTACCGCGCACACAAACTATGTAAGCATCGGCGGAGAGAAGTTGAGAAAGGCATGCCCCCTTTGTTGCATAAGTACTACGAGTACCGAGACCAGCCTCCCCGGTGCGTCCGGCCTTACGGCAGGTGCATCTGTACCTCAAGCCCTGTCAGTCTCCGAATCAGGCGGTAATTGATCAAGCTCTTGGCAAGAATACAAGGAACTCACCGCGCGCATATACCACCACACTTTGGTAACACATTTGTACATACTACAAGCGTACGTAAGGGCATTCTGCTAGGCTGGTGGGGACATCATCGCATAGGCTCGGTCCAGGAGCCGCTGCCAGCACGGTGTGCGCTGGACTCAGCCGGGTCACATGCTAAATTTTGAGCGCTCGTCGCGGTCGTGGCCTCCCCGGCTGATGGAGCCGTGACTACTAACTTCAACACTGACACCTCTATACGGAAACTTAAATGGAGCGTCGGCTGGTATCCCAACCGGATGAGCGGCCACTCCGAGTCGTTCTAACCCATATTGCCGTGCTGTCACACCAGGTGCTGTCTTCTTTCGAAGTGTCCCTTTGTTGGATCTGAGCTCTGACATTTCAATAGGCTAGAAGTTGTGCGAAACGGCTCGGACCTACACTGCTCACGCGCAGAACGATCCGCTACCGACGTAGCGAGTCAAACCCAGCTACCTCCTGCGACCTGGGGGCACCGATATGACTGGTGTGAGCTGGGCTGACCTGCAAAATTGCCGGGCCTTCAAGTTCGCGTTCTGCCCTGTGCCGGTCACAAGACGGACTACGTTGATCTCACGGACCCGACGTCTTCGGAGCTCGAGTGTAGAAACAAACAAGTCCGACTGGGCGATGAGAGCATAAGTCCTTCGCACCCCTGAAACACCGCGCTCGGTTTTCTGGGTAAACGAAGGTACGGAGACCCGCGCCCCGGACAGGCCGGCGACTTGAGCAAACGAAAAGACACTTATAGAACATATCCTCTCCGATCGAAGGTGGAGTTCGAGTGATGATAAGGAAATACCGCACTGTTCTCTCTAGTTTTGATCGCCGGTCTCACCGGGACGTCATCAGTACTCACTTGTCACCAGCCTATTTGAAAGCCGCGTTGGAGTATTTAAGGCCGACAGGGAACGCACAAGGAGAACGCCCCCACCAACGAATCCCCTTTGCCATGCGACTCATCTTCCTACTATCCCTCCTCTTTCCTTTTGGAAGCCAAGTAAATGGGATGCCCGTCCCAGGTAGTGTCGCGGTTCTGGCGGTGTCCAGCACGAGGCCAGTCTGTTCCCCAACGAGCGTCGCCGCAGCCGACGCTCCCCATGCCATGAACACTCCAGGTAGGTATGATTTCCCGAGATCCCCAGGGATAGGTCTCTACATCGTTGTCTCCTTGCTTGTTCTAGCTTCATCACTCTCTTCAGCGCCGCGGACATATGATGCTTTTCATTATCTGAAGATCAAAAAACCCCGAAATCCTTCAGACGACTCGATCTGGCACGGCACCGATCGGCGGTAAGCGAAGATACGGAAGGTTTGTTCTTATTGTGAACTCCCCCATTGAAACATCTAATGACTAGACGGTACGATGTACAGCATCGCCATCGGAGCAGACTTCGCAATACCAACGTCCGGAGCGCTCAAATATGAGGGACTACTGCTCGATGGGGAAGTACTACGTAGGTGATGTTTGATGATGGCACTCAAGAAGCGCGCAGAGCATTTTTTTGTATTCTAGTGATCCTGACAAAGAGTGGAGTCTAAACCTCCAGTGTACATCAGACCCAAACGTATTTTTATGTATTGAGAAAAACAGACTTTGTGCATGGCACAATGAACAAGATGCGTCTACTACACAAGAGCGGCCCCCAGCCCAGGCCCATCGGTCGGGTCATAAAGAGGCGGGCCCTCACGGAATCGTATGGTATCTACGAAGGAATTCCTGGTTGCGCCAGTAGACTCCACCGAGAGGCCGAGGCCGACCCGAATGACGATGAGCGTCGGTGTTATTCCCTGTGTGAATACGATGAGTAAAAAGTTAGGCATGCCTGACACTGAACAGTAAAAATAAGGGAGCTACGTACGTAAATCTGTAGGGCAATGGGCGCAACGACATCCTGTGCCGGATGGTCAAGAGAAATGAGGACGACGAGGACGAGCTGGACGGCGAGGTACAGCATTCCACTCTCGACGATGATCACCACGGCGGCCTGAGAGATCCGCGTTGTGCTTGGAAGGTTTGACAGTGAGCTCCCTCCCAACATGGTGATGTTCCTTATAGCATATAGAATGAGACTGGTCGACATTACGTTGGTGCATAGAGGGAGTACATAGCCCGCTATTTGGAGCGGAACAAACGCTGCTGGCTCATCCGGATTCTCAGGGGAGAGTGTGAGGGCGATATGCACGACTCCGCCGATGCATGCTACGAAGGGACATTAGGAACTAGGGCTTGTCGTGAACATGAAACGTTTACCTAGGCCACCGAAAGCTGTGAGAGCGGGGAGTAGAGCGATCCAATGGTTTCTTTCCCATATAACCCAGCAACGGTATACCAAGATGACGTCACCCAATAGATCGCAAACTGAGAGCATGATATTCGCCCCGATAACGATGTTTGTCGTATCGCCGAAGCCTTCTATGTTACCGACAGCCTGGAAGGTTTGCTTTGAGCGTTAGGATAAATTGACGCGATGAATGCTGCGGGTGAACTCACTATTTGCATATAGAAGTGATAGAACTCCAGCACAAAATGAGCGGTGCAGGTCGCGAATAGAATACAGCTGACGACATTGATAGGTACATTGACGGTACCTCTCTTCTCGCGGCGGGAAAGTACCCAGATGGAAAGGCTGAACAACACGACATATGAACCTATGTGAGCGTGTTAGATACACGATAGGCAAGAGTAAGGGAGCAACATACCCCAGAGTATGGCTTCACAGAGGAATCCTATTAGTGTCGATAAGTGATCTGTGAGCATCGTGCATAGGGCTTAAGCGTGTTGTCGGGAGGAGTGGATTTGATAGTCGGGGTATGTGTCGAGGTGTCAGTTATATACGAGGAACCCCAGGGTGCGATGCATCGTACTACGAAAGACTCGTCCACAGCTCCTCTCGGACATTAAATCGGGATGTCGTGCCGACTATGAGCAGAGGAAATCGTGTCTGTTTGAATGGTTAAACGGACACAATCAAAAGAAGCCTTGAATGGACGCCCCTCAGGCATTGCATCCAATTTTCACCAAACTGCGGGGGAAATGGTTTCAGACCACTCTTCTCTCGGACTGATGGGACGACATCGTATATGACGTCAAACCATCATGCACTAGTATAAGGTACGGCGTTAGCCACATGACCACCTTCGACGTTGGTTAAACATTGAACCATCACTGGGGTCGTGTTTGTCGTGCTATGAGATATTGCGGAAACTGCAGTAGCTGGTAATTCCGCAGAGGCGGGACATAGTCAACCTCGACAACATGACAAACCACATCTCACCTGAGATAGACGCAGTCTCAGAAGAGCCTGCGTGAAACAATGCCATCGTGAACGGTAGCTCCGGGTGTGGTTGCATCCAAGAGCGACCACTGCCAGTGGGACTATCCTTAGAAAATAATGCATTGGTCGACGGTACACATGCCCCATGCAGTAAAGAGAGCTTCATTCCAATAGATCCTTCGTAGGTAAACAGACTACTGTAAGTGTTTGCTTACAAGTGCTCTCCCGACACGACTTGTGGAGTCTTGGGGTCCCCGTGCAACTCGCGCGAACAACCAGAACCCGAAGGCTGTCGACTTGCCAATATACCTCCTTTCGTATGCCGTTCCGGTGGACCGCGGAGTTGGGAGTAAACCGCAAACAATGCAGACGACACTTGCAGATCTCCGCCTCCGCAAACTTGAAGCCGATGCATGCACGGGCCACTCCCAAAAGACATCGATCCTGTGGAACCACATGTCAGCCCCGGCGTTCGCGGCCCTGAGCCGGAAATCCTCACGCATGCATGGACGTCAGGATGCTTTACCTTGTCTACCTGCTGGCCTACTTTGCCCCTGCCGCTAGCGCGACGTCGAGGCTTTAACCAATTGCGACCCGCCCGATGCGCCTGCAGGAAGGAGTAAACATTCGGAACGCTATACCTTCACTCCGACCTTGTGCGGTTCGCGCCGACGATGAAGGCCACGACGCTGGCGTACGCAGGGGCGCGCACCGCAAGGGCCTTCCTGCCCGTAGCATTCTGAAGCGGAGGAAACTATATCCTTCATAACCCTGCGAGCGCAGGGGAGGCGTCATCACCGTGTATGAACCAACTCACGAAAGTGAGAGAGGGAGTGTGTGTGCGTGTGACTGAGCAGCATGTATATAGGCGGACACGTGCAGAACCGTGTAGTCGGGGGAGGGGCAACGCATTCTGGCACACTTTACGTGTAGCTTGTACAGTACGGAGATGTGTTGCGGGAAGATTGTGGGAGAGAGCGAAAACAACATGCGTGTGCCGCAGTGAAGAAGGAGAGCGAGGGGGGTAGTGGCTGTTCGAGGGCCACAAAACGCAAATCATACCGAATGGGTTATGATACTCTCACCTATAGACCCACTCATCTCCTCCGCTGAGTTTCCAAGCCCTGTATACCGTCCCCGGTCATACCAGCCCGTGAAGATGTTGTTAAGCGCGAGTCACTAGGGGGTGTCTTGGATGTGAGGTTTCTTGCGTTCTAAATGATGTGGGCGCCATGTTGTTGAGTTAAGTGTGCTGGCCGAGTTTGCGTTGACGTTATGGCGGCGGAGGTACGAGAACAATGGAGCAGAGAGGAGAGAATAGTGGCCGTCACCAAGCGCCCTCACCCTCACCCTGCAGATCCTCATGCACTTATACGGCGCCTATAGCACCTGATGCGATTTGCATGGACAACGCTGAGGTACGACAGGCTAACTACTTAGTATGTGGCAATGCAGGCTGACTTCCTCTTAGTTAACTCCTGGAGTTCTAACTTCTGAGTAGCAGCGTACGGCACGAAGGTGATGCTCAGCTGTGCCGGGCGCTATACCCCAGTCTTCGGCTCACTGCACTGCCTGGCAGCGCCCCCTCTCACACTTCGAGCCTACCACCAGCTCCCGGCTGCGAACTTGTGGCTCACGCCCTCAAACAGTCCACCTCATGTGTAAAACGCCACGGCACACGACATGCTTCTCAAGTTTGTGCCCCTTCTCCTTTGCGGATATCCAGTAGGTCTCCGTGTACGCCCACGATCTGAGGACGCATCAATTGACAGAAGAGGCAACTTGGAGCGGCTGACAGAGGTTCGGATTTGAGCCCGTGCCGCACCGTGCGAAGCCATAACGGAGCACAGCACGTACGCGATTGAGATCTCGTCACCTACCGAAATCGAAGGCATAGGATACAGCCATACGCAGCGCGAACTTCTCAATGTGCTGTGAACGTGACGTTCCCAGCATCTGCGCGCGAACTTGGAAGGTCGACTAGTCAAGTTCCAGATATATTCGCTGCGGGGTTTAAATTAGAACTGAGAACTTGATAGACGTCGAGAACTCCGCATTGCTCTCTACTGAGACGATTGAAGCGGTTATAAGTATCCTATTTTACCTCTATGATACCATAATGCAATTGGATGTCGGAGAGGGATGATAAACCGTCTGGGTGAGATCCCGTCTTTGTACCGCAGACGCTGAACTCATAGCCCTTTCATAGCTTGCCTACACAAATAGCCGCTGCACTTTGATTCCGCCTGCGTCATTGAACTGGAATAGTAACTATATCCATCCGTCTCACTAGGTTTCTGATCTGATTTATCTGTGGACGTTAGCGTTATAAAATATCTCCTGCATGTCTTCGAGCTGCTCACACCTCCCCAGTACCACTTCAGCATGTTACACCTTCAAGTTCTCCTATCGTTCCTGTCTCTTGTCCCAATCTTTTGCGCTTTTGGAATGCCTACCGGCCTACCTTCGGCTGTAGACGCAACGTTAACGGCAGGAGCTGCGTCCAATGAAGTGCCAGCACCTGGCATGCTGCTCCCCACTAGTAAGTGAAAGTTCTTCTGAGTGCCGTCATACGATACCCACGACGAATGTTGTAATTGAGGGATGCGAGTGTATAATCACCACACAAGCACTGCGTACTCCACCAGCACTCCGAGTCCCGAGCCCAGTGTCAGAGTAGACACCACCGCATGGATCTGGCGCTCTGGCAACTACGACTATCAGCACTCGGAACCTCAAAGCACTGGCCCCGAGCGTCTCCGATCTCAAGAGATTTCCTCTTCGATGAAGTGCGTACGGTGTTTTAATACTGTTGTTGAGAGCCTGATTTTCAACGACAGTCACAGATAATCCTGCCATTACCCTATAGTATAGATGCCGCTGCCTATTTTTCTTCTGACTTGTGTTGTACTCGAATGAGAAAGTGTATCTATTTAAACAGAGCATGATAAATCGTGACTCGAGCACGGACCGATGGCATCTGATAGATCAGGAGCAGTTCTTCTTGAGCGCAAACTGCTCGTATATGACCACCAAAGGCAAGACGAGTAGTATGACTACGGAGTTGCTATTTTACTGAGCCTCAAGAAGTGGGGATGTAGTAATATCATGTAATTTGAACATTTGCAGGAATACAAGGTCTTGAACGGCTCTACGTGTTAAATAAGATCTCAAGTACTGGGAAATTTATCTGAACGGGGACGGCGGAGAAGGTCAAGCGGAATATTGAAGAGGGTGGGGCTCGTGCTATGTATTCAAACTCTAGAGGTTGAGCTCTGGAGGGAGCGCCTAGCGGAATTAGTGCCGCCACTCAACCCCGTAGATCTATCATAATCATTTATGTATGTCAAATTCCGCTTTAGTAAATACTAAACATGCATGTCTATTGCTTACTTTTCTGTAGCATTCTCATCCAGAGAAAACGCGGGCGATGCATCGGGGAGCCGCGAGTTGCGGCGAGGAGAAGCGACCACAAGAGTGGACTCTACGGCGACGCCAAGGCCGACTCGAATGATGATAAGGGTCGGCGCAATGCCCTAATACACGATGAACAAGTTTGTCAGCGTACGTACTAGAGTGATGCTCAAGGGGTAGGAGAGCGCTACCCACATATATCTGGACTGCTATCACAGCAATTATGCCTTGTGCGGGGTGACCGAGGGCAATGAGGATGACGAAGATGAGCTGTACGGCCAGGTACAATGACCCGCTCTCGACGACCATAGCCATGGCAGCCCGTGTGGCACGCGATGTGTACTGGAAAGTCTTCGTCGAGTTGTCGCTTGAAGCGGTCATCCTCCAGATGCCGTACAGAATGATTCCTGTCGCCATGATATTGGAACACAACGGAAGGACATATCCTGCTGTTTGGAGGGGAATGAATGCAGCAGGTGCGGCGCTCTCCGGAGAGAGAGATAAGGCAATGTGGGCAACTATAATAATGCATCCTAAGATCATATTTCAGTGTCAACATGCGGCGGAGAGTAAAAAAGAAACTTACCGAATCCTGCAGCCGCCGAAAGGCCAGGTAAGACCACGACCCAGTAGTTTCTACCCCACATTACCCAACAGCGGTATACGAGGATAAAGTCTCCAAGGAGGTCGCATACGGAAATCATGAGGTCTGCTCCCAGTAACAGATTTGTCTCGAAGGCAAATCCATAGACATCACCCGCTTCCTAGAGCGATAATCTCATGATTAATTCAAAGGATCGAGACCATCTGAGAAACTCTCACCATTGCCACGTAGAAGTGGACAAATTGTAGAACGAAATGAGCTGTGCAAGAGGCGAAAAGAATACAGCTAGCGATGGCGATAGTGATGTTGGCATATCCCTTTTGTCGCGCACGGAATAGCAGCCGGAGAGAAAGAAAGAACAGTATAACGTATGCGCCTATTAAGTCAGATTGACATCGTTAAGTTCCAATTAGTGACACCTTTTGGTACAGTTGTTAAGTACTTACCCCAAAGGACGGCCTCACAGGCGAAGCCCATAAGTCCCGCGATGTGACCAGTAAGTTGCATGATAAGTATGGTGGAGAAGCTCGAAGTACGTGGGGTAGCTACCGGTCTGATCTCATAGAGAACTATTTTATAGCTGGGTATGGGGTTGGTTCTCAACACCACGCACGCCTAGTTCTGTTGGTAGTCGTTGTGAAGTGAGGTCTGTGTATGCCTGAACAGCAATGAGAGACCGCAGTTCTCGTGGATGGGCTCATCTGAGATACCCCCCTAAGCGGGACATGAATTATCTCGCCGACAATAAAGAGAGAGGCTATTTAAAGAGCGAGCTGGGCAGAAAGTTACGAAATGTCAGTCTAGACTTGACAGCGGACAGCGGGGAACTTACTTCTAACCAACTCCGCAGACCTGAAGCCAATTCACACAGCCGCCACATACTGAGCCGCGATACGTAAGGCAAGCGTTCGCAGTCATGAACATTGTACATAGGAACCTACTTGGTGCGCGCATATCGGACGCCACGATACTACCTTGAATCCCGGCGCGCCCTCACTACCGGGCACCGCCTTTTCTACAGCTACATCACATTCTCCGAACGCAAAGTTAAAATTTCAACGCTTGCCCACAAACCTAATGCCGGAAGGGGTAAGTCAGTGCTTAGGGCACCACAAATAGCCCTGTCAGTACAGCTTCGGATCCGCCAAAGATAGAGATCACGATAAACACGCCTTAGGTCGGACGAGTCCCGCATACACCTCGCTCGCGGCAAGACCTTGGCGGGAAAGAGCTTTATTCTTCATCGCACTGCGGGTTTGCGTTAGTGACATGCCCTAGCAAGCTATGAGGAGACAGGAGAACGAATCGATGGAGATGTAGTAGTATACGTGTGCGGCGTCTTGTCTGATTGAATGCCTACTTAATTTTGCAGAATATGCTGTATGGCATGCCTTGCCGAGCTCCAAAATTTGAATCTCTAGCGAATCGGACGACGAAAGACGATGATTCAAATTCGGAGTAGGCTATGTGCGCGAACTGTTTCTCCCTCTTTCGCGGCAGGTAGTATCCCTTTGGCTAGCTAAGAAGACAGAAACCGGGAACCATGTTAAGACTACTATCAATGCATGACGATAATTGGGGCCACTTACTGATAAACATCGAGGGAAGTTGCAACCGAAAAGCCTGCACCTGCCCTGAACTTCTCATCCAGCGCGCCTGGCCACGCCGATGGACACTATCTTGGCGCCGAGTGGGCCAATAACGTCACTTGATCTAATCGCTATCTGCGGCATTTCTACCAAAGTAGTCTCACCGTCCTAATGGGATGTGTGGGCTTTCTCGCCGCGTTCGAAGTGGAATTGGATGTCTTACTACCTCGCATGACCTACGCCGCGAGCTGACCTGTTTTCCGGTCTCTCTATCAGCAGTGATGACTGGAGCTGTACAGCAACGGTCCTAACAGCCTCAGTCTGGTTGCTACAACACGCTAATACATACTATGCTCGGGCCGGGCTTGTCTAGCGCCCACACTGATGGGCTTCCATGGGGCAGCATTGTGGGTCCTAGACATTAGATCAACGTCACGGACGAACATAAAAGTGTTACGTGTGAAAAACTGTAGTAGTATGTCTCCTCGCTACTTCAGCATGCTGTACCGTCGCTCCAGACATCTAATAGTTAGTCGAGCTTAATCATTATATCCTTGTGTGAGGTCTCGCTGTAATGGCCGCCAGGCCTTACGCACCTCACGGGCTCTCTAGATTAGATTTGTCCGCGGGTTGGCATGGGGGTTTTTGTTTAATGACGATGGTGACCACATGTAACGTAGGGTGTTAAACTGGTGAACTACTCGTGTACATTGCCGGAAAAGACAGTCGTCATGTATGCAATGATTTCGGACGACCCCTCCCATCGCACTCGCAACACGCAGGAGGCTGGGAGTACTGAGTGGAGCACTACGACCAATTAATGCCTAAGTAGGGTCATGACAAGGAAGAACTGGACAACGGTGTACAAAAGACTGCTCTCGCAAACTATGACCCTCGCGAGCTGAGGCATGCGCCACGTTGATGGAATGGCTGTCGCGCGGATCCACCATCCTCCAGTAGCATATACCACTTCCACAGCTGCTTTGAAGGGAAGTAGGCATGGCGACCCGCTCGGCTCCAGGAGCGAACAAAATGGCGACTGAGGGGATACTCACTGGCATGAAAGGTTAGAATGAGCATACTGCGGGGCCAAGCAAAGGGCTTTCACCACATCCGCCAATTGCAATGAGTGACTTCTTCAAACGCGAGGCCACCCGCGATAACGTGATCATCAGAAAGATTAGACTAGTTAAAGCTCGCACCTAAGCCCTTGCCATTTCGGCCGATGATGGAGATCACGACGATCGTCACAACCCTGGGGCGGACGTGCACCACACGCCTTTCCTCGTCTGCGGTATTCCGGAGCGGAGATATCACAAGTAAGACCATATCCCTTACAGGACTGCGTGGAAATAATGTCAGCGACGCGTGAGGGCTAGCTAGAGGGGAGACAAAAACCAAAGGAGTGCTCGCAGCTGACTGACCATGTACGTCGGTAGGCGTATAAAAAGCCGTGTGGCTGAGAGAAGGAACGATAAACCCTAGTGTGTTTTGCATGTGGCTATAACTGTGTGGAATCTGGCGCAGGGAGATGGAAAATCGCGGAAATGACACTTACGTGTCGTGATAAAATTGAAGAAGAGAGTGAAGAGGACAACACCTCTTTAAGGGCGACGAAGCTGCACCGAGTAGACAATAACATACTCACCCATGAAGCACCTCCTCCTTAACATCACTTTTCGGTCGTAGAGGCCAACGTAGTGGGGTTTGGCCGCATGAATCATCTTGGAAGAGCGTTTTCTTGGTCTTGGGCGCGGGTTCACATGAATTTTGCGTTCCGTATCGCCGACGTTGGGGTACAAATTTGGGAGTATGTCGATGGTACAGCAGTGGGAGCACGATGGCACTGGTAGTGGTGAGTAGGGAACTTTGTTTAATGAATATGATAGATATGTATGTAGGGCCCCGGCGCCAGGCTTTACGCGGCAAACTATGTAGCCAGAGCCTGGTCACGGGACGCGTACCTCAGCTATGCGCACAGCTGCGGCGGCCTGCCCCAGGGGACTGCCTTACTGACTCCCTCAGTGTCGTCAGTATCCTCAATGTGGTTGCAATTCTATCGACGGCGTTTCGCGCACGGAGGTATTGTGTTCGGTGAGTATGTCGTTGGCTGACTTCTTCTACTTGCCTTCGGATGGTCTACCAGTGGCCTAGCTGGGACTTGTAATTGTGAATCTCCGAATTCGTCCATAGAACAACGCTAGTGACCTCGTATTTAGAACCTTTACACCAGGAGACTAAGAGCTATATGCTCTAGCACACCAATAGTAGGTATGTAGCTATGCTCACCACTTACCACCTCTTCTAAATCCCCCGCCGGGGCCGCCTCAACTTTCTCTGGCAGATCCGATATCGCCAGAGATCGCGCCCACGCCGCCCATGCCGCATGAATGATCGCAATATGCAAGCTGACAGGTTTGAACAGTACGATCGTCCGTCCCATATGACCGTAGGCAAGAGGAACGAGCTTCCGGATCGTGTGCCCACCCAGCTCACCCCACTTCCACTGATTGTGGAGATAAACAGGATACACAGTGTACGTTTGTGGTACCCTTTTGAAACTATATCAACCACAGAACACGGTATGGCAGTTAATCTCCTCCTGTGAACAGATTCCAGACTGTGATATTCGTCGGGGAACTGCTTCCCCCGAAGATCTCAGAAGTGGCGAGTGTTCGAACGTGGCCCTACATCTGTTCGTAGTAATCATTGTCCAAATTAATTGGGATGGATAAGCAGAGAGGTCCAGAAACTCCGCAGGTGGATATATACATATATATGTACCACCCCATGTACGTCCGATTGTTTTTAGATTTCCCTCACTTACCATACGGCCTTTTGAATATGCACTACCGCCTCCTAATCTTCTACTTTGCATCTACCCTAGCCGGCTGTTCATTTGGAGGTCCTGTCGACACAGCAGCCTCCCCAGTGGCGACATCAACGGCCAAGACCACGCCAGAGGTTGGCCCGGTGCCAACGAGTGCTGCGTTGTTGCCTATCAGTGAGCGAAGCTTCTTTCGCAGATCTCAAAGCACAACCAATACTCAAGCGCACTATCCCATTATCTCCAATTAGACGTCATACCCCCCGCGGCCGACAGCGCCATCGGAAACATACTCTCGCCGGTCAACAGCGCCGTTGAAGGCATATTCTCGCCGATCGAGGAACTTTGGCATGGGCCGAAGGGCTCACCCAAGACCAAGGGTCACCACACGACTGCGACTCATCATTAGCCGAGACTTCGGTGGATGCCTCGACTAGGCATGGTGCGTCCCACTTCACATCTGTGGTATTGCACTGTGGATGCAGAACACTTAAGCAACATATTCTCAAAGGGCGACGGCGTGTGTTTAGCCTGTTTTCTTGCGTTTTATTTATGCGACTTTATGCTAGACTTCACGGGGAGAGCTATAGCAACTTCGATGCCGGGCATCGTTTTGTCTCGCCTCGGCTCGGATTGTAGAGGGGGAAGGGGAGGTGAAGGAGTTGCCAACATATGCCCTGTCGGCTCTTTGTATAGTAGTCACCAGCCCAGCCGGCAAGGAAAACACACTCCTTTAACAGCAAACGCCTTGGGAACAAATGAACTGAGCATTAGATGGTGCTATGGCCCATCATATATGCTAATGGAGTACATCAAGAATGGAAATCCTCAAGAGTAGAAGCCCATGTCAAACACTCAAACTTTCGAAAGCGGACCCACAATACCGTAACCTAGGACGTCGGGGTCACACTTATGCAGAGAACTGCCACGAAATCAGTGCCTAGTGGTAGTACCATTGGTATGTCACGCACCTTTCAGCATCTCGGTTTCGAGAATGCACTGAAGTTGCAATGTAGGGCCATGGCGCAAGCCTAATGGCGTCGATAAAAGGCCTCGATCTTGCGGAGGCGCCTAGACCAACACGAATAATGATGAGGGTCGGTGCGATACCCTAATACCGAGCGGAATGGTCAGCAAGAATATTAGCATCGCGCTTTGAACGTAGATGGCCGCGACGCACATATATCTGAACCGCCATCACACCGATAATGCTTTGTGCAGGATGGTCGAGAGCGGTGAGGACAACAAGCACAAGCTGGACGACAAGGTACAAGGCACCGCTCTCCACCACCATGACCATGATGGCCCTGGAGAGATGCTGTGTCTGCGGGATAATACTCGTGGGGCTATCATGCGAGGGAGTCGTCCTTCGGATGCCGTACAAGATAATCGCCGTAGCCATTGCATTCGTGCACAGGGGAAGCACGTATCCTGCTGTCTGTAGTTGAAAGAATGCGGTAGGTAGCTCGTCGCTGGAGGAGAGTGTGAGGGCGATGTGGGCAACTACGGTGATGCATCCTAATTTAGAAAGGTGAGTATTCATGTCATAGAGAGGACGATAAAACCTCACCAAATCCTGCAATTGCGGAAAGACTAGGTAGCAATATAACCCAGTAGTTCCTGTCCCATATGGCCCAACAGCGGAATATAAGGATGACATGTCCAAGAAGGTCGCATACTGAAATCATCAGGTCCGCTCCTAGCAGTAAATTGTCTTCGTAGGCGTAACCATCGATATCTTCCGCTACCTAAATCGACGGTTTGGTCAGCCGGAGGGATCGACGTCGTCTGAGAGTGTTCTTACCGTTTCTAGGAAGAAGTGGACAAACTCTAAGACAAAATGTGTCGTGCAAGCAGCAAAGAGCACACAGCTAGTAACAGCGATAGGGATGTTGGTATATCCCCTTCGCCGGGCGCGAAAAAGGACCACGAGAGAAAGGAGGAACAGTGTCCCGTATACACCTAGAAATACAATAGTCGCACATTCCGTTCAGCGATTGTTCTACAATACAACTGATGAGTACTTGCCCCAGAGGATAGCCTCACAGGGGAACCCCACAAGCGCAGCCACTGGGGATGTTAGTTGCATGACGAGGATGGCAGAGGCATGAGCTGGGGGCCAGTCCCATGTCATTGTGAGCCACTTTATAGGAGAGAAAAACTTGGTCAAACCTGCTTTCGTTGCGCTCTAGTTGTAACGATTGTTGGTCGAGATCTGTCCGTGTCCCGATCGAAGTCGTCGGGACGACAGCGTTCGAGGATCGTCACACCATGTCCTGGTCAGTATATAGTGACTGATCTTCCCGCTAGGCGAAACGAAGCCATTGCAAACGGGGACCTGTCAGTAGAAGTGTGGACATCAGTGGAGAAGTGGCGACAATAATCAGGTAACCCTTACAAGGGCTAAACTCTCCCTACTAGGACGCCCGTAATCAACTTCTTCCTGGGCCATACAGTCACCCTGGTGACGGATAGTTGCGTGTGTGGCATGAACGTTCAGTAGCACTGTCTGTGAATGGATTAGTGTATGCCAGACCCGTGAATGTGTACTTTGCCATCTTCTCCTTATCATCATGTCTCTAAGGGAACCTTCCTTGTACCGCCTCCAACATTGGAAGCGGACGGCAACAGCACCAATGAGTACCCTTTCTCGCATCTAACACGATACGTCACCACGATGAAAAGACCTCAACCGTCGATCTAGTCACACGGGTACCTCGGCCGCCACCCTCTCCTCGTGGTCGAGTGGCTGCCGCATGACGATCTTTAAGGCACGACATAGCCTAAAGCGTCACGTTCGTAGTCGGCCAATGACACGCGGTATATCAACAAGAAGATCTGTTGTATACAGTAAACACTTCAGCAGGATCTAATGTGCGAAGATACAAATGGCACTGCACCGCATTCATTATACTACATACCGGGCCGTAAGTCGTAACACCCTGTGGTTGGCCATATATCGGGTGGCAGCGCCGTTTCTAAACTACACCTGCTCATGAAAAGTCGCCCTCCGTCACTAGTCTCACGACTAACGGGACTTGGGGCGTCTTGAAGTCGCCATGGGGCTCACGGACAACTGGAACCTGAAGGCCATCAATCCGCCAGTATATCTCCTTGCGCACACCATCTCCGTTTACTGCCGTAGGGAGAGCGAGATGCAGGTGGGACAACAGTGTGGACAACACTTGCTCTAAAGAACAATCAGTGGAAAGAAAGATCTGGCTCAGGATGAGCCACTCACTGATCTCCATCTCCGCAAACTTGAAACCGATGCAGGCACGACCGCCACCGAGGAAGGTCATCCTGTCAAACAACATCACATCAGCTTCAAGTCCGCAACCCCAAAACACATTTCGGAAGCTTACATGGTCGCATACACGCCAGGGTACTTCACCCCAGCCTTGTACCCCGGCGTGCCCTCCCCGCCAGGCGCCGTCTGCTCGCTCGCCTCGTCCCCCTCTCCGAACGCGAGGTCGAGGCTCCGCCCGCCTGCGAGCCCAACGCGCTCGCCGGAGGGGGTGAGCCAGCGCTCAGGGCGCCACTCGTCCGCGTCATCCCCCCAGACGGCCTTATTGCGATTCGCGCCGAGGATGGAGATGACGACGTTCGTCCCTGCAGGGACGCGGACTGAGCGCACTTCCTCGCCGGCGGCATTCCGGAGTGGGAACTCGACGGGCAAAACGGCATCCTTCGTCGCGCTGCAGGGAAGTGTGCGTCAGCTACGTGCACAGGCGGACCACGAGGGAGAGAGGTGGTGGTGGAAGAGTGATGATACGCACGTGCGGTTGATCATGTTCGTTGGCGGGTGCATGCGGAATGTTTCACGCACGACGGCGTCGAGATACGGCAGGCCGACGAGTATGTCGTAAGGTAGGCTGACGTCCTCCCAGTTTCCCTCGTCGCCTTGAGTGGCGGCGTATGCGCTCTTGGCCTTGCGAATGTCGGCGCGTAGACGTGCTTGTGCTTGGGGCTCGCGCGCGAGAATGTAAAGGATGCGACCAAGCGCAGATGTAGTTGTCTCTTGGCCGCCGAGGAGCATAGTGCTATGAACGACAGATTAACATGCTTGAAATGAGGGCGTTAAGTGGCAGTACATACTTGATCTGACCGGTGAGTTCAATGTCACTGAGACGCTCCTTCTCGGATGTCGACGAGTTGGCCTCCACTACCCAGCTAGGAGTGAGCGAGACTGGGGGACCTTTTGCGAGAAGAAAATGCGTACGCATGATGGTCATCAAATCCCGCCTGCCATTTTTCGCAGAGTCCGTGGTACCTTGCTGCAGGGCGGTCCGTTTTTCAACGAGAATCTCCCGAGAGTACTTTTCCATGACGTATGACATTTCGCGGACTTCTCGTGCGGCGGGGAATGGGAGCCAGTCGATCATCTTGTTCCTCCAGTAAGAGGAGAAGTTGCGGACCGCCCACGGTACAAACGGACGAAGGAAGAAAATCTTGAGCCCCGTGTGACTGCCCATCTCTGGTTAGTCCCGAGGGGGCCAAGGCATGCGAACGAATGTACTCACGAGATATTGCGGATGACATGAACGTACTCGTGAGTTTTGTTGGGGTCCAATACGCCAAAGGAAACTCCAAGCACGGCCTGGCCGACGTACTCTATCGTCCCGCGTGCCATCCAAGGGAGGACGTCTATCTCCTTCGCGCCTGGTTCTCTCGTTCATCAAGGCGACTTGCGACTAGGAATAGCTGACTCACTTCCGTCTGTAGGTATCTCGGCTTTGATCCCTCGGAGCAGCTCGTTCGCAATTGGCTGGATCACAGGTAGGAGTTGGCGCATGTTTGCCAAGGAGAACACAGGGTTGAGCATCTTCCTTTGTTTGCGATGTTGTTCTCCTACGACGTCAATAGAGACATTAAAACGCGATGAGAGAGAAGTAGATGGGGAAACACACCGTCCGTTGAGATTAGGCCCTCGCCAAAGAGCAACTGGTTGGTTCTAATGCGCGATCATAAGAAGGCCGGTGAGAGCCCCGCGCTGTATGCCACTCACTTAAGAAACATCTCAGTCTCGTGGTAGACATCTTGGTCCTTTACAACAACGTGGTGCAGGGCGCGGGGGTCTGAAACGAAAAGCTGCTCAGACTAGACATCCCACAGTTAGGCAGTGTCATCCAGGAGGTCAAGGTTGACGTACCCCGAGCACACCATAGATCTTGATGACGCCTCCATATTCTCCAATTATCTTGAATGTGTAGTCGAACGAGTCCTTGAACAGCCTATGGAGGTTGCCTGTGGATAGGGAGATGCGCGTGAGGACGTCGAAGCCAGAAGAGAGGACTGCACGGAACAAGCGCCCACACTACCGCCACCACCTCCCCCACCCGTCGCCGAACGCTGCTAAACTCACCAGTCAACCAATGCTCCTTCTCTGGCCCCCTCACACTCGACAGCCTACTCGGAGTAGCGCGTCGCGACGTAAATTTCCACAAGGCGTACGCAACACCAAGAGTCCCGACCAACACCGAGAGCGAAGTCATAGCCGTCCTCGGAATACGGAGATGCGGATTGGGTCCGGAGCGTGAGGGGCGCCGTGGGGGAGGATAGGAGGGGTCGACGGACCGGGGTAAAGTGAGTGTTCTCCTCTTTACACGGCCCGGGATTTAGGCGTGGAGAAGAGATACCCAGGTCCCGCTCGGAGAATAGCCCATGGGCATGCAGCTCATGGTGTCCATCAAGCGACCGTCTTGATCAGCATAATAACGTCCTCCGGACCTCCGTTTTGGGCGGTCTGAGCATGCATGTCGAGGAATCGCTCCGGCTGCAAGAACTTGCCCATCAATATACCCCAGAGGCTGAAAGAGCCGCGCCCCGCCGCGTCCGCCATGTCGCCCCTTATGTTTAGCGACATAAGCGTCACTCGTTACGGTATACAAGTACACAAGATCCCCGAATGGCGTCGTTACCGCCTCTCCCCAGCTGCTTGAGCTAACAGCACCTCCAACCCATTCCCCGTGTCTGGTCTCGGGAGCGAGCGCGTGTCTACAATGTCGAGGCTCTCCTGGATGGCATGGTATATTCCTTTCAACCGTACCGACGCGAAGACCCAAGCAAGGACGTTCACGACGAGGAGTGCAACTATGCCACATACCAGGGCCGTGTGGCCCCGTTGCCGAGGCGGCTTCGCGGTGGGACCATCGCGTAGATGAGGGTCGTGCTCGTCCAAGTCGTAATCCTCATCTTTTGCGAGTGGGGTATATTCTGACATGGCCCTTTCTAGCTCCTTTAGTCAGGTATTATCTCGAAGCTTCATACACGGACGGTAACATACCCAGTGTTGGCTGTGGCTATATTATCGGTGGAATGAACGGGGTGGGGGTCGTCCTTGGATAGCAGGGAGGCTGGACCGGTTTACATGACGTGAGTAAATCACCACCTAGCCGCTCCCATATCTGACATACCTTGAAGCGCTACCGCGACTTTTGTGGAGGCTTCCCGTGGCGTCCCAAGCTTCCCTGGATGCCGTTTCACCGGCACAGCGGCAGGGGGCCAAATGATGCTTTGATGTCTAGATCGCGCTGTCCCGTGCCACACGCGCATGCGCCCTCCCACCTGGCCCCAACGCCGCGCGGTGTTATCGCCCTTATCTGCCTCGCAGTGTTGCGTACGTCACACCGCCACCTGCGACAGCGGCTAAGACTAGTCGGTGGCTTCGTGGCGGCCAGGAGGCTTGCAAACCGTCCATGACGGAATACCTGTACTCGCTACTCCGGCTCTCCTTGTATTGCGCAGTTTTTACGGCTTCTTGGCCACAGCTACCCAATATATAAAACCGCCCTGTCCATCGCCTTCCTGATCATCACCGAGCAACAGGGCTAGGGTGAGGGCGTAGCCTACCTTCTTCCGAGCCCCGCCCACGATTTTCGCCGGAGGCGCCCGTCGGAACAACCGGTCTCGCGGGGCTAGAGGAAAGGGAAAGCGCGCCGAAACGGGTCTTCCTGATTGCGTTCTGACGCGAAGGGTCCTGCTCCGTGGACCCGTCGGGCGGGCGTCGAGGCGGGTCCGGCGTGTGTCTCGGTGCGAGAAGGAAGCAATACATTGTGAGAAGGCCAGCGCGCACGCAGGCGGAGTGACAGCGCGCGAGCATACCTGTCCTCGACCGAGTTGAGCCGTCACCGCCCTCGCGCAATACGCCGTGGCTCAAGCGGAACGCCCGGCACTGCGACTCCCACATCCACCACCACCTCCAGGCGTGTGCGGGGTCCACACCCACCCCACCCCGCGCGGGCCTCCGCCCCGACGACAGCCCTCCCCTTCGCTGCTTCCGCCCCCTCCTCCCCCATCGCGATGCACAAAACGACAATATTGCAATACCTCCTCTACGTACTCGCGCTCTTCACTGTGGCCAACATCGCGTTCATTGGGTTCCTCATACATACAATTGGCAAGCTCGTGCCACCGGAACGCACATACAGTACGTGCGCACACGAGTCTTCCATTCGCCCGCAGCTGACGTTTCCCCTCGCGCGCCGCCAGGCTACGTGGGCGACGACTTTCCCGCGCAGCTCCCGCTCAAGGTGCCTTCAGTCGGCCTCGCGCTCGGGACGGGCGAGCCGTACTTCGGGCTGCGCGCGGACGACGACTGGGGCTCGCAGTTCCCGCCCTCGGACGGCTTCACCGACCTCGGCGCGCAGAACCGCACGTTCCTCGTCTCAATGGTCCACCAGCTACACTGTCTGGACGTCATGCGCGTCGGGTTCGCGACGAACCGGACGGGGTTCGCGCACCACTTCGAGCACTGCCTGCGCTACATGCGCCAGGTCATCCTGTGCAACGCGGACACGACCCTGGAGCCGGACCATCCTGGGATCAGGGACGGGCAATGGACACACGCGGCGGGAGGGGTGGGGAGCATCCATAGGTGCAAGGACTGGACGGCGGTGAGGAAGTATCTGGAGGAGAACCCGGCGCACGACCTCGGGCCCGCACGATGAGTTATTCGCATTGTTTTTGTACCTTCTCCGCGCTTGTAGTATATATGACTGTATAATCCCTACGCACTCGTCCGCACGTATTTTAAAGAGAAACGACAGTCGAATTCGAGAAAAGAAACTACTAAAGGTATACTAATAGTACATGGCTCACACTCTGCCACAACCCCACAATTCATCGAAGGTCCACCTGCGCGAGCACCGAAAAGAAACGTCATGCCGCTTTCCCTACATGCGAATTCGACTCTAGGCCTTTCAACTCGACCGCAGATCCATTCTCTGCTTTAGTCGCGGTCGTCCCTGACGCGCCAGTGCCATCGGTATAATGCCCTGTAGTGAGCATCTCACTGCGCGTAGCCCACGCGAGCGGACCTGTCGAGACAGGCGCTTGCGTAGTCTCAATCGCGAGACCGAGACCAACCCGAATGACGATGAGCGTCGGCGCAATGCCCTGCGCGGGGAGAAAAGGCGGTGGTTAGCATCGTTCACAGGGGTCGTGGGGCGCCTGCGCCAAAAATGGAGGTAGGGTTGCCAACAACGAGAAGGAAGCCGCGCCCGGCGGCATGCGGCGGGGGTGGGAGCGGGAAGCGAAGGGAAGCGAAAGGATCGGCGTCATGAACTTACATAGATCTGCACGGCCATGACGGCGACAATGGCCTGCGCGGGATGCTTGATGTTGACGAGGACGACGAAGACGAGCTGTGCGGCGAGGTAGAGCACGCCGCTCTCGACGATGATGGACATCGCGGAGCGCGCGACGCGTGACGTGCTCTGCAGCACCTCGCCCGAGGGCCCGAGGCCGAAGTGCGTCGCGCGCCAGATCTTGTAGACGATGAGGCCCGTCGCCATTACGTTCGTACAGAGCGGAAGAGCATAGCCCGCAGTGGTCAAGGGGACGATCGCCTCCGGTGGAACGGGGGAACTTGGGCTGAGTTCGAGGATGAAATGCGCGACTTCGGCGATACAAACTGGTAGAAGAAGCACGGCATGTCGGGGATAGGTGGGAAGTGTGGAGAGCGGTCAGCGATAGGTACCTGGCGCAGCAGACGATTACTCACTAAAGCCCGCAAGAGCCGTAAGTGACGGAAGTAGGACGATCCAGTAGTTTTTACCCCACAAAATCCAGCATCGGTACACCAAAATAAAGTCTCCAAATAGGTCGCATAGGGAGATGAGGAGGTCGGCGCCGACCAGAGGTTTAGTCTCGTTGGCGAACCCGTCGACGCCGGTAGCCCACTGAATGAGAACAGCGCCGTCAATGTTGTGTTCTCGTGACAGTTACCGAACGATGACGCACCAGGGTTGTATAGAAATGGTTGAATTCCAAGCCAAAATGTGCCGTGCACGCGCCAAATAGAACCAAACTTGCGATCGTGATAGTTAAGCTTGTTGATGCACCTTTTCTTCTGTGGAAGAGCAGGAGAATGGACACGCCAAAGAGAATGGTATACGCCCCTAGAGGTGGAGAGCAGAGGTCAGACGCGACGGAGATTATTTGCTAGTGAGATCGGACGCGGCGAGGGCGACGTCGCTTGGCAGGATAATCGACATACCCCAAAGGACCGCCTCACAGGCAAAGCCTATCAGGGCCGCTATGTCGTTTGGGAGGGCCGCATCCGCCATGCCTCAAGGCGGGATCCGGATGGGAGGGGAGGAGGTGATGTCGTGGAGGACGTGAAGGTGGCTCAGCTCGTCGCAGTCGAGTGCATGCCGCCGTTGCGCGCCCGGCCGTGGACGTTGCCCCACTCAGCCAGAATCCCGCGTGGCCCATGCTGAACCCTGATGGGAAAGCGGATGCGACGTTGTCTTGTTTCCGCGGAAACCTTCCGCGAGGAGCAACTGGTCCGCTTCGGGCCGCAGACCAATGGGGGATCCCGGGTCCGGCTGGATCCTAGGGCGCCCAGGCCCGTCCTCGCTTGCAAATGAGTATGGAAGAGCGGGGAACGGCTGCGGAATGAGCTCGGCTAAGGTCATGAGGTTGGTACATCCGCACCATGTTGTTTGACGGTTGACCTGATATCTTGCAGATGCGGCTCGCAGGAGCGCTGATTCAAGAAGCTGCTCGGGCGAGCACAGTGACGCAGAATGCGTCACTGTGAGAGACCGGAGCTGTACCCCAAAGGTAACATTTTCCGGCCGACCAACCTTCGCCTGCCTGATTATTGATCACGGCGCCCTGTAGGAAAAAAAGAAGGTTGGCAATGATGATGCTGAGAACCACGGATACCTGTCCGACCCACCGGGTCCACTTATCGCACGGCGCATGCCAGCGTGCACAGGGATCGAGACTGATCGAGATCTACGATGGTCGCCTGAGCGCGCGCGTGCGCCCCTTTCGGACGCGTCCTGGTGGCGCAGCGCGGCCGTGAGGCTCTGGTGTCGCGACGCGAGGGAGAAAATTACCCGTCATTTCCTCTCTCGTTCACGCTCTGTCATTGTACCGGGCGCTGCACAGGGAACCACAGCCAGCGGTGTACCATAAATACCTGCCAGCGCACCTCTCACCTGCGGCGACCCTTCTCTATCCGCACCTCGACAAGTACACCTGGGCCTCTCGTCTACTAGTACCTGCTCTGTTTCTTCGTCATGCGCTTCTTCGTCGCGTTCATCCAACTCGGACTTGTCCTGGCGGCATGGGGCATGCCCATCGCTTCCCCTGAAGCAGATGTCGACCCTGGTAAGCAAATATATCTCATCACATTTCCTCGGCACGGCCTGACACTTCCGTTAGCTCCAGGTGCACTCTGGGAAGGCAGCGCCCATGTCGCAGTCAGCAGTGCGTGAAACATTGCCAGTAGAGTAACGTATTGTTCGCTTACGTTTTAACCTGCAGAGTAATACATAAGGGAAATTCTCCCTACTCCCTTCTGAGTATGCACCATCTTGTCGGCCGTCAAATAGCGGTGCCATGATACTAATTTCCGGGCGGTAGTGCGTTATGGACAATTATCGAGTGTTGGCATTCGATCTATCACCTACTTTTCCAACGTACCTTTGTATTACACCAGTATCTTGTAGCCTTGTTATCTAAACTCTATATGGATCCTCCGACAACATCCCCTCCATCATATGGGGTGACCAACGATCACGCTGAGAGAGGGGGCAATGCTGACCATGAATGATATTCCTCGGTTATGCTCACATTAACTACCCACCGTATTGATATGGTCACACTTCTTGAAAACTGGTCACACCTCCGAAATCGACGTTAAAAGGAGCAGGGATAGATCTGGGAGAATGAGCGGCGATGCGCTTCAATATGAGAAGATCATGGGGGAGCGCCGGTCGTAGCTGCTTCAAACTGAGCGCTTCTTCTTGTCCTGGAACTTCGACCACCATCTCTTTCGTCTTCGTGAACACCTCCCGACCTTCATATGCCCATCACGCCTCCATTTACCCTGTCGAATAACCCACACGGTGGCAATGACAAGAGGCCTGCCCACGGCGTCAAAAGCTGCACCCAAGTATTCGTCGTGGATCCAGAAAATAGTATCAATTACAATCCAGCAACTACGGACATTCTATCAGATCACCGACTCCCCAATTTCGTCCTTTTCCGGGTGTTGAAATAGCGAGGTGTTGAATGGAGATCGCGACAACAGGCCGGCGCCGCGGACCTTAGCGTCGGAGAATGTACTGTGCGGATAGCCATCCGGTGCGCGCTGACGTTAGGTTTGACCTGCCGCCCAATATCACCGGTTAGTACCTGGTGCATACTCCTTTGAAACGCTTCTAGACCCCCAAACCCCCTCATCTGTATCTATTCCGTCCTCCTTGCCAACTACAATGCGCACGCAGACCAATGTATTCCTTCAGGCCTCAGAGTTCTGTCGCATAAGGCAGTGCTGCGGCCAACGACAACGTATGATACATCAAGAGAACCGCGATCCTCCTCATACCTCTTTCCATTCCTGCATCGTTTTCTCTCAGCCGCATCGGTCCCGCGCCCCTGCGATCCCACAAGTGGCCGCATTCGACAAACCCACTGTCAATGACGCGTCCTCGCATCCATGTGGAGCCAGCACATCAGGCCTTGACGCCGTGCACACGACCTCGCTGCCTCAAGGCCTCACGCGCACGGTTCCATCCCGCACCTCAGAAGCTACCGAAGGAATCCGGTGCTCCATCACGAGAGAACGCGGCGCGCGGATCTCCTCTCCCGGGATACCCGGGGCGCGCGGTATCCTTCCGGTGCGATTAGTCCCCGCCTCGAGCCTTACCACATCCGCGGGGCCCTGCGCCCACCTAGAAGCTCTCCTTGAAGGTTCTCGATGCGCCGACGGGAACGCGAGAATGTCTCGCACTGGCGTCGACAGCGCTGGGACCGCATTGTACTGCATGCGCGCCGACGTACGTGGGCGGTGACAGTGCTGCACCCCGGCTTCTTTTGTGCTCCAGAACAGGGATCCGAGGACGATCGCAGCGGGATGGCTCACAGCCCCGTGCGTGTTGCAATTGCTCGATACGCATGTATCGCATATAAATCCGCTCCCCGGGGCTCGTTGAGCGCTCCGCCTCTCACCAATCACCTCCCTGCAGGGCGCCGTTACCTCCTCCCTCTTCCCGTTGTCAAAGGGTCAAGATGCGCTTCTTCCTCGCTCTCATCCAGCTCGGCCTAGCCCTTGTAGTCATGGGATCGCCTGTCAAGAACACTCGAGCGGTTGCGAATCCCAATGCCGGTAAGTACCCAAACTCGCCTTTCATGCTTAGGCTTGGGCCAAGATCCTGTCATTGATACTGATATGCGTTCCTTCTCTCAGTAAGCCCCGAGCCAGGCAAGTTGTGGGCTAACGCTGCTCACGTTAAGGTCAACCAAGGTAGGTCTCATCTCACAGCTGATAGCTTGGGAACACCCTTCTATCCCTCTAAATTTGCTCACCTGCCCTTCGCAGACTAGCGCGGACGTAAATGCACGCGAGACCGCATGTGAGGTCGCCGCGCCTTCGAAAGCGCGCTCGCCTAACCAGACGATGTCTCATACGCGCGAACGGGGGGACTCTTGTTCGGACACTAATTTATTCTCGATGAGATGATGTGAAGCTGCAGCGTGCCCGCCGTGATGTATATCGACGCTGCAGAGGTCCCGGATGACCGCACCTGGATGTATCCCTCTTCAAGTTGTAGCACTTTCACCCCATGTGACCCCTTAATAACCTCGTATGCATGATTAAAAGTAATACTACAACATGATGTCCCCATGCCACATGTCGGCGTTACGCCGAACCTCATACCAAGCTCAGTATCCCGAACATGTGCAAGGTGGAAAACCGAACGCAACTCCGGTGAACAACAATGCGGGCCAGCCACGCAGAGCAAGCCTCTCAACAAGTCTACACTGCGCTATGCCGCGTGCTGCCTTGTGAACGGAAACTCTTTAGCTCCAGAGACTGGTTGTCGAGCTTGGTTGTCGATTGGCCGACGGCGTTGCTGCCGTGGACGGTGCGCGAGTACGCATCTGTGGAGACAATTCCCTCGCTCGTTCTGGCCCACGTGATGGGTTCTGTGAGCGGAGCATGCGTCGACTCGACCGCAATGCCGAGCCCGACGCGGATGATGATGAGCGTCGGGGCGATGCCCTGTGGGTGACAAATAGCGGAGTCAGCACAATGGGGTGGGAAGACTGCATATCCGAGTCGCAGAATGATCATGCATGCGGTGGGCGGACGGCTACTCACGTATATCTGCACGGCCATGACGGCGACGATGGCCTGCGCGGGGTGCTTGATGTTGACGAGGACGACGAAGACGATCTGGGTGGCAAGGTAGAGCATGCCGCTCTCAATGATGATCATCGCCGCGCTCCGCGCGATCCGCGACGTGTGAGGAAGCGCAGAGTCGGTGCCTAGCATGGGTCGCGTCGAACGCCAGATCTTGTACACGATGAGCAAGGTGCAAATGCCATTTGTGCAGAGGGGGAGCGCATATCCCGCAGTAGTGAGCGGTACGATTGACGCCGGGGGGACGGGCGAGGATGGAGTGAGCGCGAGGACGAACCGCGCGACCTCGGCGATGCACCCTGTGAGGGCGACAGTAAGAAAGTGGGGGTAAGGGGGGGCATACGAGGCAAGCTCACCGAAACCTCCGATCGCACAGAGTGTTGGAAGGATAATGACCCAGTAGTTCTTTCCCCACAGTATCCAGCACCGATAGATGAGGATGAAATCGCCGAAGAGGTCGCACAGAGAGATCAAAATGTCTGCGCCTACTAGAGGTTTGGTCTCGTTCGCAAAGCCGTCAACGCCGAGGTGCCACTGGTGACGGTGACGACATGAGCACCAATATTGACCTAGATGAGTGAAGTATGACTCACTAGCGTGATGTAAAAGTGGTTGAACTCGAGCGCGAAGTGTGCTGTGCACGCAGCGAACAAGACACAACTGGCCGTGGCAATAGGGACATTCAGCAGCCCTCCTTTTCTTCTGCGTAGAAGCAGAACCAAAGAAGTGCCGAAGAGGATCGAATATGCCCCTGTGAGAAGACTGCGTGTGAGCTACAACGGGACATCGAAGACGTGAAGAAGCAAACCGTACCCCAAAGAACCGCCTCGCAGGCGAACCCAATCAGGGCCGCGATGTCGTTTGGGAGGGGCATTTTCGACCGTTGACAAGGAAGACGGGGTGCAGCTCCTCACAAGAAACGCTTGTTTTATTGCGCCCACCACTCGATAGCGTTTCCAATGTCCGAAATCCGCTTTCTGGACGAGATCAGGCACCGGAGACATCGCTGGGAACATTGGTGCTTCGAGTTGATGGCATCGCATATCCTCGGCGACATCATCCTCACAGGAGCGCCAATGAGCAGTAATTTGTGCCCCGACTTGATCTTCATCCGGTCGACAGCGGCAATATGCTCCGACGGCGAAACGGGGATGGTGTGGGCCGCGTTCACATGGGAAGGTCACATTGCATTGGTGCTAAACGTTCGACGATAAGGCGATCATCCTATGATTTACACAATCGCCGCCTCTCACCTTGGTGCCACACTTGACTCAAAATGACGTTCTAGATGTATAATCGGCTGTGACCGCTGGCTAGAAATCGCAAGGGCGGAGAGACCTCAGTACAGCGTATGCGTTGGAAGTCGACAGGCTTACCTTATGGCGCTGCTGCGCGTGTTCGTGTGCATGAGAATGCAAGTGGGCCTTCTGGCTGCTGATGTCAAAAGGCCATCAAGATGCCTTCCGGATCAAAAACAGACGCAAGTCCACTGCGGAGTCTTCTGAGCTACGCAGGGTTCCTAGACCTTCGTGGCGCTCTCAGAAGCACCGCAGTCACATTTCGCCGACCTCTTATGAGGATAGAGAACCTACATGGGGGGAATATGAAATTTTGGTTGACTGCCGTTCGTACAAGTGATGATATTGCTGCCGCCCGAATGGTGTTGGAGCAGTCTCGTTTGCTTGACCGGACAACCGTGGACGGTGAGACGTGCTCAGTCTAGACAGCCGTGAGCACAGATGCGTCTATCTAGGAACCATTGAGGAATTGGTGATCAGGAACAGCTTGCGGCACCGGGAATGTTCTCACCTAATGATGAAGGAACACATAGGAGTTATTTCACACTCCCTCTGGCATTCCGTGAGTGGCGTTGGGAACACCGACCATGAGCTTTACACATAATTCGTACTCATGTAGAAATGCATGGCATTCGTGTGAGCGAGGGGAGACATGCCGGGTCGTGACTATAGCAACTGTTGGCTGTGACACCCATATTCATCACGCCAACTCGCCTTCAAGACCTCCCCACCCTCTTATACCCTCTCTGCATTGCAAGTCCCGAGACCAAGTCTTGTCATGTTCACTACCATCACCTTGGCTTGCTGAGTCGGGTGCGGACCGAACCCGCGAAGTCGACTACCTTGAGGTCTTGGGAGATATTCAGCCTTGACAATAGCTCATAAAAAGGAGTAGGGAGCATCGAATATTCGTAGAAGAAGCCAGCAGTGCAAGACGAGTAAAAGCAGAGCCCAGGCTAGAAAGCGATGACTCAGCCCAAGTAACAACCACAATGATTACATAATCATATACGCTCTATTTGTCGATATCATAGTGCACCACCTTCTTCACTACTGCTGCTGGACGTCATCGGAATCTTCGCCTCAGTTCTACTCAGTGCCGAGGATGTGTTTGAAGCCCCTTCTAGTTTCTCTTCGCAATCAACGCTACCTCCGGCATGCTAAGCAGCGGCCTAGCAATACCCAACCCGTTACTTCTCCCCTCTCCGACACTCTGCAAAGCTCGTGTAATCAGGGAGTCCGCTGCACCGAACAGTCTGCTCCCCCCGGTGGTCGTTTTCACGAAGAACCTATCGCAGATGCGATCACTTACGGGGATTTTTATACATCCGAAATCGTGGAAGAGCATGTCCTATGTCTGCAATGCAAGGAGTCGGTTGCCACGTCGTCATCCTTTCAAGAAAATAGTCACCTTTCCCGAGGATCGTCAAATGTCCTTCACTATGCGGATCGCAAGTTTCTTGAGGACTCCGCTGGCGGTATGACTGTGCCTCCTCGTTTACCGTGTCATCTTTGCTCCCTCGTTCTCGGTAGTGTCATACAAAGAGAACGACAGCAGCCAGACTTAGCTGCTCCAGCTGGCCCCATACAGGTTACCTTGGATGTCTCGCGTTCGGGTGGAGTCACGCTCGTCGTTCAGATAGGGGAACCAAACACGCTCGGTAAAATGGGCGAACTTGTCGTAGTGCCTGCTGACACAGAAAACTCTACGTTGGCGACGAATCCCAGTAATCCACCCTTCAGGTTCATCGAGGCTACCGCACACATTTACCGAACCGCCCAACTCGTAAAGTCGCTCGAATCCGAGGCATCTTTCTCTCTGGGGATAGAGTGGCTGGACCAATGCTTGAGAGACCACCCCAGATGTACCGAAGCGGCGCAATTAGCGTCTGGTCGTCCCTTCAGACTCGTCGATGTTGGACACAACAACGGGACGGATCCAAGGGTCGTGGTGATGGACGTGTCAAAACCTATACCCTCATATCTTACGCTAAGTCATTGCTGGGGTGGCGCCATTATCCTCCGCCTCCTTCTAGAGAACGTCGACCGACTGACAAGAGGAGTACCTATGCACGAGTTGCCGAAGACATTCCGTGATGCGGTGATCATAACTCGACGACTAGGGTGAGCTTTATGCCCCCCTATTTGTACATTATTAACATAATGTAACCCTGCTAGATACCGGTACATCTGGATTGACTCCCTCTGCATCATCCAGGACTCTCCACCGGACTGGCGCACCAATGCTGCCGTCATGGGTGAGATCTACGCGGGCTCCGTTTGCACTATCGCGGCGCTCACCGCACGCAACGCGCACGATGGCGGGTGCTTCTTTGAGCATGCGCGCAACCCTCTCTTCTTCCGTCCGTGCCGCCTCAACCCTCGCTGGTCAGTCGAAGGAAATCCCTACGTCGGGACAGACCTGAGGCTCGGACCGCCGTGGTTAGGACCGTTCCCACTGCATACGCGTGCGTGGGTTGTCCAGGAGCGTCTGCTTGCTCCACGCACACTCTATTACGGCTATAATGGGCTCGCATGGGAGTGCGCGACATGTTCTGCGACGGAGGGCGTCCCAGAAGGTGAACAATCGAGGTTCTCTCCCAAGGCATCCTTCTTCGAGATTATGCGTCAGCTTCCCGGAGAAGATAGAAGCCAGGGGCAAGTCGCGGACCCGGAGCTCCTGGAGAAGATATATGACCTCTGGACGGACATTCAGATAGCGTACAGCCGTTGTCTCCTGACGCATTTCGACGACAGACTAGTAGCCATCTCAGGTGTCGTCAAGCGCATCGAGGCAGCGACTGGATGGCGAAGCATGTGGGGGATGTGGAGAGAGCGCATCTTGGCCGACATCCTGTGGTTCACGGAAGAGCCGAGTGCGAGGCCGAAGACATCAGAATACCTCGCACCGACGTGGTCATGGGCGGGATTGGAAGGTCGAGTAATGACGGCTATCGGCGGGGGAGGAAGGGGGTGTGAATGGACTGCTGAGGTGCTCTCCGACGGAAAGCTTACAGACGGTCGTGGTTATCTCCACCTGAAAGCGATGGTGAAGCCGGTCATCCTCACTGCGGGAGGGAGGCTCAACCCGGGTATCACATCCCCGGCGCAGAGCTGGGAGGAGATCGACTGGAATCCCGACGAGATGCTAGAGGACACTGACGTGGGTTGCGAATTGCAATGCGTTTCTGTTGTGAGGATCCCAGATTACTTGGGGCCGGGAACCTTCGCTTTTGAAATCGGACTAGTCACCAAGAAGACTTCACAGGATGAAAGTTGGCTGAGAATAGGTGTATTCAGGCAACTGCGCAATGGGACGGCACTCTTTGGAGAGTCTTTGGAAAACGCTACGGAGTTGACTCTTCTTTAACGTAGCATTTACTAAGGCAACCTTTGTACACTGCATGAACAGTATTAATCGAGATGTTACACGGAGTCTTCCCAAGATGTAGGCTTGAACCGCGTCCACTGCCTCCCCTTCTTGTCTGCCAATGAAACACCGAGGTCTCTTAGTTGGCTTGCGATCCTTGCGTTTCCCTTCCGGGAAGATATAAGCTCATTCCTGTCAACGTCTGGGGTCAGCAGTCATTCACAATATCGAGAAAACGGTTCGAGGAGCGGCTTACTGATTCGTGGGCCACGCCAGAGTGGCTACCCGAACTTCACAGAGAGCCGGGAGCTTCGGCCTGTTGTTTTCAACGAAGCTGACGAGGTTATGCCACATTGGCTCCCAGTAGTAAGCATAGGGGACTATCCCACTGTTACACTGTGAGTGAATAGATGAGAATTACAGGTACCAGCGGATATTGAGACGTACATCTCACGCGGGGGCTAGAAAACTACCCGTTTGAGAGCTGCATGGGGACGAGACGCAGGGATTGGCACGATTATGAGAGGCTACGAGAACAGTTAATGACAGCAAGTATTCCGGAGGAGTTGTCTGCGCTTACGGAATCTTCCGGGAAAACTGTCTTCACCTTTAGTTCTATTGCATCTGGGCATAAATCAAGGGCCTGCGGCTCTTCGGCATCTCGCTGCTTTGTTGGAGAGGATTGAACGTCAACAAACGTGGTTAGTTTGGCACTGCAAGAAAGCAATCATGTCTAGACTGTCTTCTGCGCCGAACTCTCGTAGAGCCGGTAAGCTATGGGAAAAATGTAAGGTCAGAGATCAAGTATGGAGTGAGAGGATCACATACCTCGTCGTACGTAGCACCCTGAGCAGAGAAGCGTCGCAATTTCATAAGTAGAGTACCTCAAGTTTGTCTAGTGCACCTGCGGGAATTTCACCATCAAATACCTTGCCGCCCCACAGAACTAACGAATGAAGGTTTGATGTCTTGTGAAAAATCGATGGAGGGAATGGTGGAAGCTCCGACAAGTTTTGTTCCATGTACTTCAGTGGGAGAACGATCCCGTCCGGCCCTTGTTCCACGATAGTACCGAAAACTCCAAACATTCGGTTGACGTGTATGAGGTTGGGCAAGACGGTAGGAATGATCACTAGCGCAGAGAGGCCGAAGAGTCCATAAATTATCGGGTAGTAGAGCGACCGCACGGCTTCGGCTGCGTTGGGCAGAGCTTTGAGGTTGTTCACGAATGCGTTCGCTGCCGCCGAACTGGGTATCAGGGGTACGGAGCACATAAACGGCAGACCAAGGTGCTAGAAGAAACGCAATTAATGGGTATATGGGCGAAAGACACTAAGAGAGAATATCCTGACGTAGAAGCGCTTCGACACTAGCATGATAGCATTGCGCGTATGCTTGAGAGGATTATTCCGATCGGTCGACCACGCGAACCGCTCTCCATCCATCCGCAAGTCTTCTGGATCCCCTACATGTGTTGCGAGGCCAATAATGCGTCTCCATATGTCGTCTGGCAGATCTGCCGGTTGCGGATGTTCTTTGATGACATCTGTCACTATAGGCACTTCCAAGATTGAGAAACAACTAACACACAACGACTGACATAAGAAATGGGAACGAGGAACAGCAAGGCATGAGCACGTACTTTTCTTCGCCCACGTATAGCTTCTCTAAGAGGGCGTGGGGAAGGGAATGCCATACGAGAAGACGTAGCTGTACGAACTGCACACTCGGGTGGCCCCCGAGTATGGCAGACAATTTTGGGCTCATGCGGGCGCACAAACCATTCTTCCCACCGCAGGGTCTATCGTAAAAGCTAACATGCTTCAAGGTTGTCGAAATCGGCACTATCTCTTCCGCGGATAGAACCATATTCGAACCAAGATCCAGACGATTCTAGAGGGTAACAACGAGTCAGTAATCAGAAACCAGTTACACCCTCTTCGCCTACGCACCAGCCTCGTCCAGCATTTCACGCCGGCTCGGATCGCGTTGAAGAGGTCCCCCCCGGGCCATACACACTCCAGGACGAGCCGCACCGGGCTGATGCCCCTCAGTGCCCTCGTGAGCCCACGTACCGACTCCTGCCACGGGGGTTCCCCGCTAAGGAATAGCACCTCAACGCCCCACGCAGCACGGAGCACGCGGGCGAGTCTGCTGTACCCGCCATGCACGCGCAGACGGCGGAGGTACCGCCCACGCCAGACATCCCCGGCGCCACCGTGAGGCCCTGCGGAACCCAGTGCACGGAGGTAGCCGTCGCACTGCACGCCTGTGTTGAACACGGCGGCCTCGTAGAGCGCGGGCACGCCGAGTGCGTACCAGCGCGACGAGACGCACAGGATGGACGGTGCTGTGGACGGTGGGGTGGCGGCGAATGTGTATGGCGTGGACCACGCTTCGAAGACCGCAGCGGGGATGGTGAGAGCGTGGAACAGGATCTCACTGAGGATTTCGTTCGGGATTCCTTCTGTCATATCTGTTGTGGATGAATGCACTGCAACTTGAAAGAAGCTGTTAGTGGGTTCCTATGGTTTTAGACACTGTGGTATGAGACGAGAATGAGCGGCGCAGTATCAACAACAGTGCGATCGATAGTATCCCACAGTTAGCGCTCACTGTCGTTCCGTGCCTTTGAAGATTCGAGAGTCTTGCTATCCCCATTTGGTTCAGGGTCGTGATGCACCCTTGAGCTACTCAGACACCTTCGTTGTGCAGGTGACTCCCCTGACGGTAGACATAAGAGTGCTATATGCCGCATTAGGATAGTTCATTGTGCAAGCAATCAGGGACGTCAGCAAGAAGTTCGTCGGAGAGGCACACGGGACGCACAATAGCCTTGCGGTAGGTAGCCGGCACCTCACACATGAACGCATGTCAGATCAGGCACGACGATCGTTCCGTAAGATACCTTAATAGTCTGTATCATATGCATCTACGAATAAAGAAGTCCGGATGTACACAACAACGCAAACACTACGATATACCTCGAAAATCCAAGAGCCATCATGCGGCCGTCGACCGGATCGAGCATCTCTGTAAATCAAAGCCCATGCTCCGAGCACAAGCCAAACGCGCGAGGGGTCGTGCGTGTTTACTTGCTGCCTGCGGTCTTGTACAGGATAAGGCCGACGAGGGCGATCGAGTACCCTGCGCATCATAAACCAATTTAGGTTTACACGCGCAATGATCGACGCAATGAACTCACCGATAACCTGCAACGGCGTGATCTGCGCGCCGAAGATGAGCACAGAGCCGGTGATGAGCAGGATGTCCTTGAACACGCCCGCAAGCGTGAGGACAAGGCCGCTTCCTGCGCTGACGAGGAAGACGGCGGCGATGTTTAGCAGGAACGCGACCATAGCGTTCGTGATCAGGATAAGGGGGCTATAGTGCGAAAGTTAGATGCGCGCATCGGCGAAAGGGGTACTGGGTGAACGTACCCGACACGCATAATCTCGTAGAACGGCGCGAGACCCTCGGTGAAGGGGAGCACAGCGAGGTTGATGAGGGCGCATACAGGCGCGTAGTAGTGCAGAGACACGAGGGGGTTCATCTTCAGGCCGTGCAGGAGGATTTCGATCATCACCAAACGCGATGCTTCAAACTATTCGCAGCTCGTGAGCTGACCACCCGGGATGGATAATAATATAGCGTTACTCACAGCGACTGCCGCGGCCTGAACGAGGAAACCGAGTAGGTTAAAGCGGAGCTCGCCGCGCGATGCCAGCGCGACTCCGGAGGAGATCATGAAGACAATCACAGCCAGCCGCTGGTTGGGGTCCTTGATGCGGAACGTCCACGAGATGAGGAGAATTGCTACTGGCGTAAACGCCTAGAAGGCAACAACGCATTCTCAGCACAACGGCCAGCACTCGGATAAACATCGGAACGCACCTTGAGCATTTGGATGTACGCCACGGAGAGATACAAGTATGCCGTGTTACTGAGGATGAGAGAGGCGCTGAAGAGGAGGCCGATGGGAAGGATACTCCGGAGGAACATGTCTTTCGACATGTTCACATCCTTCACTCCGTCAACGAGGTTTGTTGTTCGTTGCAAAACTCGAGTGCCGATCGCCTGCACCGTAGGACACCGTCAGCACCTCACTCGAACGTCCCTCCAAAAACCGCAAGCGTCTACACCCGGCCTCTCGTCATCCTGGTTGCGAGCGACTGAGGCCCCGATCATCCGCGACCGAGCCCAGTGCGCAGGAGCCGCGCGGTGGAGCGGTGTCGCCGCCCAACCCACCACCGCAGGCAGTCCACTAACAGATTTGGGCCCCCCTGTCCTTCTACAGCCGCCTGTTCGCCACCGCCCATGCGAGAACCCTCGTCATGGGCGACAGTCTCCAGCGCGCTCGCGCCGGATACCAACGAACCCTTGCTGACGTCCCGCCGCCTCCGGCCATCGCGCGTGTCGGTGCTGCGAGCGCCACGGACCTCGAACGAGGTCGGCTTATCTCGGCACGCGCAGCCCCGCCGATACGCGCTAGCAGGAGGCGCGCATCGCGCCGCCAACGCAACGGAGGAGAGACAGGGGCGGGGGTGGAGCTGAGAGGAAAATGAGACTCACGGCGAAGGTCAGGTGCCAGGTGACGAGGAAGACGGGGAAGCGGAATTGGAGGGTGTTGTACAGGTAGTTGTTGTAGATGATGACGGAGGAGGAGAGGACGATCCAGACTGGGATGATCATCGTCGCAGAGAGCTTGGGCTGCTGCTTGCTGCCTGATCCTGCGCGCGGCGTGGTGGCGGAGACAGGGGAGGGGAGGAGCTCGCCCTGGTCCTTCTCGTGAGCCTCGAGCATCTGCACATGCTCCTCTGCAGTTCCTGTCGGCTTCTCGTCGTGGGGCATGTCTGGAGGGTGTGCTGGAGTCGGCGCGGGGAGGGGGAGGGCGGTTCGTGAGAGATAAGAGCCGGGGAGGAGATCGAGGGGGATAGGAGGGAGAAGAAAAGACAGACAAGGGTCGGAGAACTGGAGTACAGGCAGGGGTCGGAGGTGTTGCACTTCAGCTGACGCTCTTCTCGTCCGCTTTCAAGCCCCCGCCACGCTCCCACGCCCGCCCCGCCCGACCGCCCCGCCGCACCGGCATATCCCGTGACGCCAAGCCGCTAAACGTCGCCCAACACTGCGTGGTATTCAACGTCAACAATCTTTGATTGAAACCTCTTTCTTCGCGTACTACGCTACGATAACAGTTGGCCTGTTCACAACAGCAACGCTGCGTCGTCGGAAGAGCGGCGAAGCCACACGCCTAGGCCCCTTCTTCGGCCAGCTCAGAACTAGACGCGTTCAATTTATCCCACTCAAGCTCGCCCCTCGACAGTGGATCGGGTGCACTCTCGGCCTGCTGATCAACGGAGATTATGTCTGCTAGCACCTATTCTCGAGCCTACCGAGTATTCTATAGGGACACGTCGTTTCTTCACTAACGCCGGCGAAACGCCTGGTTACGCCGGAGCCGTCTAGACTAACGTCATAGTAGGCGTTTTCCGACCGCGAATGGGCCACTTCGTGGTTTCACCCCGCAGCCGCGCAGGAGAGGTGTCTGAAATAAATGCAATTGATGTCTACGTATCTGTATGCTTGCGAGGATGTTCCAGTGGAGTCTATCACGAGGTCGGGATGCGGAGGTGCTGAGTACGTATGTGCGATCCACGCGAGGTTGGAGGAATTACTGCCCCGGTTCTATGTGCGTATGTAGTCCGAAGGGAGATTATAACATACCGGTATCTACGTGCCACTCCTATACAACGCGGAAGCACGCGAAAGCCATCTCAGCGCAGCTCCCTCGTCACGCCGTTCTCCGTGGCGCCTCTTCACGGATGGTACGCAGGACGGCGTCAACGTCGAGCGGCACAGTGCGATCGCTTCGTGGCGAGGAAGACTGGGAGATGACGGCGGGGAGGTTGTCTACCGAGAATTTTCTGACGTGCAACATGTCAGCGCTTCTAGGGTCCACCTCGCGGTGATCAAACTGACCTCTCGTCCCACCACGCCATGTAGTCGATGCCCAAAGCCTGCATAGCGTACTGCTGGTCCCGCACGAAGATCCCAGGGGGGAAGAATTCCATAAGAAGCGGCGGCGTAGGCCGAGGCGCCTCGTCCTTCGCCGTATGCGTGTCGCCGTCGGGTGTCTCCTGCGCTATCGGGGAGCGCATGAAGATGCTGTCCGCAAGCTGGTGGCCGTAAGGGCCAAGCACAATCTGCCACCATGTCTGTCAGCAGTGCGTCCCGCAGCCACCGCTCAAGACACACCAGCCACTCACCGATGACCGCGCAAACGCGCCCATCCTCTCCGTCCACTCCAACGCCTCCGCGCGGCGCCGCTCCTCCCACCCCAATGCCGGCACGCTCCCATTCCCCTTCACGACGTGCACCGCGCCCAGCAAGCCGTCGCGCTCCATCCGCCTCAGCCCGTCCACCAGCCTCTGCTCGTCCTCCGCAGACAAGCGCGCCCCAGCACCCTCCGGCTCGCCCAGCATCGACACATAGGTCACCTCCGCCTTCTTTGCGTCCTTCCTGCCCCAGAAACCGCCACTCGCCTGTGCCGTGGCGTCGTCCGGGATGCGCAGGTACCGCAGGAGCGCCGCGCGCGCCGGCGCCCACCACCCCTTCGGCGCCTGGAGTCGCTCGAAGGGCGCAGCCCACGCGGGCGCCCCATCCTGCGCCTCACCGCGCCCCCGGAGCGCCGCGCCGCGGTCGGCGACGACGACGCGCTCGAGGAGGAACGGGACGTGCATCTCGGCGAGGTCCGCCCAGTCCTCCTCGAACCACATGCCCGTGGCGGGGAGGATCGCCTTGGGCGTGAGCGGGTTCAGGCCGACGTGCGCGCGCTCGCGGGGCGGCGGGTGCGTTTTGTCGTCCTCGCCTGGGCCGGGTGGGATGTGTGGAGTGGAGAAGGTCGGGATGTGGGGAAAGATGATACGTAGGGGGGCGGGGATCGCGCTCGCTGGTAGCGAGGAAGAGGAGGAGCCGTGTTGCCCATGCGCGGTCTTGAGCAGCGACGAAGAGGTGGATGGGGAGGAAAGGGCGGCGTGTGTCCGGAAGAGGGAGAAGAGGTTGTACGGGTCTTGCGCGTCGGCCTTATCGAGCGCGAGCCAAGACGTGCCGTGGATCCTGCGTGGTGTCAGCCCGCTCCGCAAATGGCATGGTGAACGGGGAGACATACTTGGCTGCGTACGGACCGAACCACGAACTAGCATCCCTCGTGGTGAGGGTGTGCCAGTCTTGTGTGCGGGGCTGCTTGGACGGGTCAAGGGAGGACGAGGCAATGTCGCCCAACTTGGGAATCTTCGTCCAGTCATTCGCAACGATGAAGAGCGTGCCGTTCGCGACAATCACATTGTCCAGTATTGTGAAGCCTTGATCCGCGGATTTCAGCCGTCACCCGCCCATACCTGAGTCAAGGGACGTACCAGGCGTGTGCGCGACGAACTTGGTCTGCGGAATCTCCTTTCCCCACTTGATGAACTGGTCCTTCACTGTCACACCCGCGCTGAGACTGACACCCCTGTCCTCCAAGTGTTGCGATGCCCGCCCGACCCTCCTGTTCGTGCCAAAGTCGTAAATCATCCCATACCGGCCGCTGCCTGACGTCGTGGGACGTCCGCGTGGAACCCCTGAGACCTCGCCCTCGCGCCAATCCCAATCTCCTACAATCAAATCTTCAAGCTTGTCTCTCCACTGTGGTGGCCGGCGACCGTCGGCGTCGAATCCAGGGTCTTTTGTGCCGAGGCCTAGAAGACACATGGCAGTGAGTTACAGGTAGCGTTCACAAGAGAGAGATGAAGAAAGTATATGACGCCGCTCGCACACGCAACTCGCCGCCTCGGGGTGCACGAGCACGTAGTCGCGGTCAGGGTCATTGGCGGAGAAGACGAATCCTAAGCCTCCGCTACTACACTCGCCTTCCTCCCTAACGCTCATCCCGGCAATGTCCTCTATAGATATCACAATGTGTGTAGGACTCACCGACAGCGGATAAATATGACGACGAGAGCCTTTGCGGGTGCACACCCACGAGCCCTAATGACGCCTCGAGGTTGTAGGAAAGGACGAAGATGGTGAGGGAGAAGAGGACAAGGGTGAACTCGCGGCGCGTCGGGGGCGCGCTCCATGTTCGCTTTTGCGGCATGGCCGAGAGAGAGGGATAGGAGTAGCGTGCGACACGTCCTTAGGAAGATACGGGGTCGTAGTGAGAGCTACCCGGAAGCGAGTCTTGCGGCGGCTTGATAATATTTATCGCGTGGCAGGTGTGGGGCGGGCGGGTATAAAGGGATCTAGGGTAGACGTCGTTCGGCCGCTTTAACTAAGCGGAGAAGAGAATTAGAGCCCTCTGGGCGCGGCGAAGGTAAGCAGGCCCGAAAGAGTGACAGTAGGGGGGAGATGGAGGGGACAAGAAGAGATGGGGAAGCCGGCGTCCCTCCTTTGGAGGACGGTGACGGTATGACCGAAAGCCACTGTCGCGGCGCTTCCCGACCCCGTCTGTTCCATTTTCGATCCCGGTTCCGCGCTGTGCGCATCTCGATCATGCAATATTTCTGGATAAGAGTTGGGATCTCCGCGGTCTGTTGCTTTCACTCGCACGTACCGTATTCTCCGTCAATACATCAATCATAACAGCAAGACGGTGAGTAGCAATGGTGAACATTCAACGCGGCAATCTACACAGGAAGATGGCGCGGAGGCCGAGGTAGAAGTAGCGGGTGTAGTAGGTGGGGTACGTAGTGTATGCAGATATCCGGGGCCAAGTACCGGGGGAACTACGAGGAAGACTTGGGCTTAGCATCCGATGTGCTCTCTGTACCCGACTGTTCCCGCTTTGACAGCCTGTCTAGCAGGACAGTCGTGCACGTTTGCAGCGCCGAAATCTCTTCCGACTTCGGGTCTGCACAGCCAGCCCAGCGGACTTTCAGATTCGGGTCCACGAGGTACACGTACCCGACGTGCTTGTTCGCGATACCCAAGGGTTCACGCAAGTACCTGGATGCATGGAAGGTGTCAGTCTTAGAACGGCGTTGGCATGGGGTGGGGAACACACTCCATATTCTGGCTCGATATCATGTATGTGGGCCATAAAGGCTCGGGCAGTGTTTTCCGAATGCCAGACGCAAAGAGGGAGACGAGGAATGACTTTAGGACACTGTCCTGCAAGTTGATCTGCACGAACTGAAAGAGGGGATGCGAAGCAAATTCTTGCTTAGTTGGCTTCACAAAGGACATGACTTGTAGCTGGTAAAGGTAAGCATCCGATGTGCCGGCCAGAGCGGTGATGCATACCTCGGATATCCGTGTTGTGAGGAGGGCCACAAGTGACACCTTGCCTGCTAGTAGATTTGTTGTGTGCGTCTTCTCTTGACTGGTTGCTAGCGACGTCCCATGTATGTCGGGGAAATACAATGCCCTCTAAATGAGGGTGCTCAGCCGTGTCCGTGCGCACATAGTCATTTCACCTACGTCTTCTCTAATCATGACCTTGGGTGCAATCCAGGACTTGCCGCCATGTCTTCGCGTCGCGTTCAAGTCCGAGAAATATCCTCTCGTTGCTTCTCTCGCTCTAGTAAGCTCAATAAGATAGCTTTATATAGAAGTGACTGTGCTACATACAGATGATGCCTCTCTTCAAGTCGTTTATCCTGGTCTAAGAATTTCTCCTTGGTGTCCGACCATGTCTTCACCCTCGCACTCGGTTTTTCCTTCACTCCCAGAGGCCGATTCAAGAGGGGAAGCGGTTTTGCATCGGCTGCGGCTTCTGATAATTCAGCGGACTGCGCTGTGGCCTTCTCCTTGCCCTTAACATCCGCGGTAGGGGTAGTGGGTGCGTCCGAAGCAGAAGCTTGTTCGGAGTGCCTTTGTGGGGTGCCCGAGACAAACCGGCGTTGAGATAAGGGATGCCGTGCACTTGAATTTAGCCGGACATGAGGTCTGAGTCGAAGAGAGGCGAGAGAGGGGCGCATGCCGTTGAGTAAGGGAGGCGGGGTGGCCGCAAGGCTCAGGGAGAGGCAAGCATGAGCTGGTGTCTTTTGGCGCCCGTGTGAATTGGCGGTCACGTGGACTGGGACGCGTCGCGTTTCGGCCGCCCGAAAACTCATGACGCGTTTAGTTTTGTAACTCTATCTTCCTTCGTGAACACAGACCACACCACCGCCTTGTCCTTCACAATTAAGCTTCCACATGCGCTATGCTACAGCGGCTGACGAGGACGCACACATTCACGGAAGAAACTGCGTTCGCGAAGGGGCTGAATTGTTGTACTACTGTCGACCTCTCTCAACTTTGTCTGTGTGCGTCTCATGGAGCATAGAGGAGGGGAGCGAAGAAGGTGAAGCGCACTCAAACGTTTCCCTGCGTAATCTATCATACTGACCCTATACTCGATGGTCTAGGTGACCCCCCGAATTCACATGCCCTCCTCGTTTCTTCTCCACCTCGCACGAACCAGCCTGCCCATAGACTAAGACTGCCGACAAACGTTTCATAGCCTCAATACATGCGCAAGTGTGTGGTCTACGGCGCCGTATCAATGCTTACTCGTGCGTATCGCATTCAATCCAGTCCCCCCAACCCGAGTTGCCGATGCACGCGCTGTCGGCGCGCTGCATGCTGCACAGCGCGGCGTGGAGGGCGCACGGCGGGGCGCGACTGGCGTGGTTCGCCGTGCGCCCTTCCCTGAAATCACGCCTACCCGCCCCTCCGCTGACGAAGCCCGCAGGAATGACCTTGCGCACGCGTCCGGCACCCGCGGTGCGTGTTTTGCACGCTGCGATGGATGGAGTGGAAGCGCCTGCGGCCTCGTTGCCGCGCCATCCCACACGCACCCACCGAAGGGTCAATGTGAATGTTCTGCCTCCGTCCGTCTCCGCGCTTCGCCGCATTTCAAGGTTTCGTGTCCAGTCTAGTGACCGTTCGAGCGAAGGGGCGCTTCCCAAGGGACATCCTCGTGAGGGTGCACAAGACGGATTACGGGACGGACTATTTCCGGATATGAACTGCCCGTGGCACAAGACATCTCTTGGGCGCACCTATCGAGGTCAGTCGATAGACATATGGATACACGCAGGACGCTTCCGGATGGCTTATCACTCGTGCACGCAGTCCAGCACCCCCGGACCTTGAGCATAAGTCGTGTGTCGGACATGGAAGATCCACCTCGCTCTTGACCAAGTGTCTTCAAGAATATTCCGTCTGTTCCATCGTACGGACGCGGACCTAGCACCGTGTTTCAAAGCCGACCTTGGGTAAGACCCAGAAACACACCCATCAGGTATGCCCGCCGGACATTACCAGTTGCATGCAGTTGGTGCGAAAGTCCGGAGGACACTCTCCGCGGCCATACTTTGTCGTTGGTAGGGACATCGGCGCAGCTCGAAGATCCTCCTTTGCTGACACAGCATTCATTCAATCTAGGGATGGATATCCAGCAATGTACCTATGGGAAATGAGGTTCCTGAACGATATCGCGTAGGGATTACGTTGAATATACGCATGCGGATGGCCACAATCTGCGGTGACGCTTGTCCGCAGGATTACTAGGCATGGATGCGCTCGGTAAGGCATCGGTCGTTGCCCTCACCCTCATGCTGACCATCTTGACGTCAGCAATGGCGCTCCAAGACACCGCTTGCAAAGCGGTTCGTCCCGTGTCGACTGCGAGTCCAAGCCACCGCCAGTGAAACTCACTGGATTGAACCACGCAAGTCGAGTACCGGATCTTCTTACATGCACCCCTTTTTCGCCTACCCTACTCTCGCCGAAACATTGAATGGTGTTACATACCTCGCCGGTACCCGAGGCGCTGAGTGGCTCATCGAGCGTCGGCCAGGGCCCGTTCTCAAATTTCGGAATGGCGGTGCGGAGCCATGAGCTTGTTTGCACCCTGGATCCGCAGAGGTGCGTCGGGCCCCAAATCACGCATGTCGCTCGTCGTCCGGGAACCGGGAGGGGAGGCGGAGCTGCGCCCAGCGTGCGGCGCTCGTGCGGGCCGACCACGTGCGAGGAACCGGAGATGAGATCTGGGGACCGGGGGGCTCAACCCGTTCTGATGGGACACCGGGAGACGCCCACGCTCAATTGTGAGTCGGACGCAGGAAGTCCTCCGGTCTCTTGTCCTCTCGCCACTGCTAATTCTTACGCATATCCGTAGAAACGCAACAAGACCCGTATAATGCCAGATATAATGGCGTTGTCATTCCAACCTCAGGACATATCGGATGTCGATTAGCGAAGGCCATCCACAATAGCATCGAGCGCCACGCTTGTGCCAACCCTCGTTCTCGTAGCGCTTGCGTTGTGCGCGCACAGAACGCCGACAAGGGCTGGATCACCAGCGGCAACGTCGAGCTTCCGACTCGAGACCGCTTCCGTTTCTCACCTTAATTGGACAGAGTCTCGCCTACTCCCGCGCTCCTCTAGGCGATCAGGCTGGGGCGTGGGGGCCATGAGGCAAACCAGCCCTGCGGCACGTTCTGCAGCACACATAAATATAAGGCCCATCCCCGCCGTCCACTTCCCCTCGGGTCTTCCTCAACGCTCTGCGAGCACTCTTCACGAGCACTTTCGCTCTCCTCCCCCCCTTTACCCCCTCGTCGTCCCCTATTCGGCCACGATGGTCCCCTCCCCGCAATCCCCGACCTCGCCCACGCCACCCGCGCTCGGCACCTACATCGACGGCGGCGCCCTTCAGCTCGTCGAGATCCTTGGATATGGAGGCTACGGTATCGTCTACCGCGCAGTCGACACGCTTTCCTCGACACCGACGTCGTACGCCGTCAAGTGCCTTCCCCACTCTAACAAGCGCAGCGCGGCCCGCCAGCGCCAACTCCACATCCGTGAGATCACGCTCCACCAACTCGCGTCGGGCCACCCCAACGTCGTCACGCTTCACCGCGTCGTCGAGGACCACCAATACACCTTCATCGTCATGGACTACTGCCCTGACGGCGACCTTTTCACTCAAATCCTTCACCGGCGACGCTATTTGGGCAATAATGCTCTCATCAAGGAGGTCTTTCTTCAGCTGCTGGACGCAGTTGAGTACTGCCACTCCCTGAATATTTATCATCGCGACCTCAAGCCCGAGAACGTCCTCTGCTTCGACGACGGTCTCCGCCTTGCGATCACGGACTTCGGGCTCGCCACCACGGAGCGTCTTAGCAACGAGTTCCGCACTGGCAGCGTCTACCATATGAGTCCGGGTACGTCACACACCCTCGGAGATACTTCGCGTGTGCTCACGACCTTACTTCACAGAGTGCCAAGGTGGCATCTTCGCGCCCAACCGCAGCTACTCGCCATTATTTAACGACGTCTGGTCACTGGGTATCATCCTCCTCAACCTCATCACGGGCAGGAATCCATGGAAGTCGGCCTCCGCGGACGACTGCACTTTCCAGGCGTACCTGAAGTCGCCCGCCGACTTCCTCCCAACCGTCCTTCCGATCTCCAGGGAGGTCAACCTCCTGCTCACGCGGGCCCTTCAGGTCGATTGGCGGCGGCGCATCACCCTTCGCGAGATGCGTCATGCGTTCAAGTCCATTCACAACTTCTATTCGCCGGACGTCGTCTTCGAGGACAGCATGGCGCGTTGCCCTTGGGAGGCCGGTCTCAACGTCGACGCTGATAGCGACTCGTCCGCAGAGGCAGAGCAGGAGCCCCAGGAACTGGAGGCACAGCAGGAGCCTCAGGAGGACTACGCTTCCGCCTCCGCCTGGAGCGACAGCTCCGACGCCGAGATGGCCTGCGCCCACAAGCACTCCGTGGCCAAGGACTCATCCTCCTGGACCGCCTCATTTGGCGCCGACCACGGCGATGTCTCCGCCGCCGCTTCCACTTCCTACTCCCGTTCCATGTCCCCCAGCCCCGATGCCTCACCCCTTTATACTACAACGAAGCTCTTCGAGGCGCTTGAGACCCCCGCCCACAGCCCCGCCTCCGCGTACTCTGTTCTGTCTTCCGAGCCCTCGATCCCGTCCCCGCCAGTGACTCCACACGCGTGGGAGCAAAGCCACCCTTCCCGTCCGAAGCTCGTCCTCACCGTCGACACCGACACGTTCAAGCCCGAGTACTACGACAACAGCGTTACTATGCTCTCCGCGACGGCGTCCTCGCTCCACACCGCCCTGGAGTCTAACTGGGGTGATGGTTACATGTACTCCCCTCTGGTCCCGAGCATGGTGACGACCGCGAAAGCGTCGCCCTACCCAGACGACCTCGAGGACGGCATGAGCATCGCCCAGGCAAACGAGGACCACATGGACGAGGACGACGAAGACGAGTATCCCGAGATCGAGACGTACGATTCGCTCCCCTCCGCCCGCCCCGAGTCCCCCGTGCTGGGGCTCAACCTCGGCGCGAACGAGGCACGACGAGACAACGCGTCAAACTCTGACTCGGGGGAATCGGAGTACAGCTGGGACCGCATCTGCTCCTGGCTGAACCCCCCGAAGACCGCCGGCTCCCCCAACGCGACCCCGTTCTCTTTTTTTACCGTCCAAGCGACGCCCGCGCCGTCGCGACCGCCATCGCCGCGCGAGTCCGTGGCATGGCCAGGGTTCTCCTTCGGCCCCTCCGCCGCCGGAACAGCGTCTACTTCGACGCCCCGCTCGCTCCCTGAGAAGCTCTTCACGACGTCGCGCACGTCCGGGCCCACGCTCCCGCTCCACGCGACTGTCGCCACCGACGCCAGCTCGGGCCGCAAGACACGCGGCGGCGCGTCGAGCTTCCTTCGCCCGATCCGCCTCGCGTTCCCCCGCCGCTCCGCGTCGCCGGCTTCTCGCCGGTGCTTGTCGCGCAGCCTCGGCGGGCGCGGCAAGACGCGCCACACGGAGTCTGCGCCTGAGGCGACGAACTGGGTCTTCACCGCGTCGACGAGCGCGTCGCCCGAGCCCCAGCCGTACCTCTGCCTCCCGCCGCCCGTCACAGCGCCCGCGCCGACGGTGCAGCCGACGCACGTGCGGATCGAGACGAAGGGGGACGTGCACTCGACGCTGACGGACGACGCGCGCCCGCGGCGCAAGCGTCTCCGGGTCGCGCGCGACTGGTTCTCCCCCGGCAGGCTGTTCGCGGGGATGATGCCGTCGTGACTAGCACGCCTTGCGGACTGGTTATGGCTCGCGCGTGCGTGAGCCCGATATCCAACCGTTTGTATCGATAAGTTATTCCGCATTTCCTTGTTTGTATTGTTGCCGCATCATCATCATCCGCATAGCACACGCATCCCGCATCCTGCATCCTTTACGACCTTCTCCATTCACGACCCCCTGCATTTCCTTATCACCATCTCCGCATACCACGCATTTCACGACCTCTCACGCATCTGCTGGCCTCTGCCTTGTAACGCCCATATATCCGCGTTTCCCTTTCGGTTTTCGTGTATTACACCGCACCCTCGTATCTTTATCTCGGTAGAGCCGTGTACGTTCACATTAGCGATCGGACTGGACCCGCGCAGCATTTGTACAAGTTGTACATGTACACTACTTACCATTGGCATCCCAGCGATCGTCACCGCCCTTATATGTGCGCCACTTCTGTTGTACCCCACCGTATGTCTTATGCCCTATGCCCAATCTACTCCCTTCTTGCCGCATCTGACCATCGTGCGTGGCCCTCTGCCGTGATCACAGCAACATTGAGCGCGTGTGCTGGCTTCGCGCAGCAAGTATATTACGTGCTTCAGAGCTGCTGCACGACGTTGGGATTCATTTCGCTACAGCTACGCAGCTGTGAAAGACGGCGAGGCGGCACTGATGTGCCCTGCCGCGTCCACAAAGCTAGAAAGACGTTTCCATTCCGATGTTGGGTACATGCAGCATCTACCTGGCCGTCGTCTGCTGCCCACCACTCTTCTCCTGTAGGCGGTCTATAAGCTTCGCGTCTGGTGCGACGGCCGCGGGTATCTCTAGCTTCTGCGTAGCTTCTTTCCTCTGCTCGCGGCTGTCTCCGCGGAAGCCGATGAAGTATAGCCGGAGCGCCTCCCCGCCAAGCGCCTCGCTCTGTATTTGAGGGCATGAGCACTACGCCGCAGAAGAAGACAGAATGATAGAGTCGCCGGGCGCAAGGTGTGATCGAAGAGGGGTAGTGAAGAAGAGAAGAGACGCACAAAGAAGAGCGATAGCGAGTGTACGTTCGCGAAGGACGCGGTGCGGAGCGGGTACTCGGTGACCCCCACCTCGCCCTCGAGAAGCGAGATATTGAGCTGGGGCGAGACGTCTTCTGCCTCATCAAAGTCGATGATGTTTGTGCGATTGGCGTAGATGCGGAGCCGCCGGGGCGTGAGTTCTCCGCGGCCTGGGTTGGTTGTGGTGGACTGATCAGCGCACTAGATGTGTGGGGGCGGCGAACTGGACATGCCTGTTTTCAATAGGAGGGACCGCAGGCGCACATTCTGGGTAAATGGAATGTGTATGATGATCTACGGAGGCCCGAGTGAGTACGATGCGAGGGTCCATATTTGCAGGGTCGAGGCCAAATGAAAACGCAACTGATCATGGGCATACCTGATCGTCTACGCCAGATTCAGCAAACTTGCTCGTGTCTTCCCGCTCGTCCCAGGGCTTGATGAGGGCCTGGGCGTCCTCTGGAACAGTCAAGTTCAAACCGTGCACACTTGGCTTGTCATGCTCGTCGTCATTGCGGCACGCACATTTGCATGCTCACTTGGTTTTGTCTATTGTTCCGTAGAGATTCCCAAGATCAATTCCGGACAGCTGCGCCGCGACGGAGTCCTCGTCATGCGACATGGTGTGGTGGGGTGGTGGTGGTACAATGATGAGTTCCTCTCTCAAGCCCGCACATGGGGTCGGCTCCTCGCTTGCGCGTCCCGGCACACCCCGGCCCGTCGTATAAGCGCCGGAAGAAAGTGACCGGCGCTTGTGACAGCAAGGCGTTGAATACAGCTCCTCTGCTAGAGACTCTGCACATAACTTGTCCCCTCGCTGCTCCTCCCGTTCACGCTCTCGACAAGATGAGCTCAAAAGCTGCGAGGGCCCTCCTACATGCCTCCTCAAAGCAGTCATGCCGACGACCACTCCCTACGGTGTCGCGCAGCCGTCAGCTCTCCGTCCCTAGCAAACCTCCCCTCGGCGACCTTTCCCTTACGCCTCAGCAGCGACAATTCGCAGAGGCTATGTCCAATAGCCAGTACTTCCCCGACCTCATGACCCCCGACGTGCTCCTCGACACCCACAAAAGCCGTACATTCGAGCCAAACAAGCACACGCCCCATAGGAACACCGTCATCATCCGCAACAACCCACCCATCTTCCCGCTCGCGCGACAGGTTGAGGAGGGGATCCAAGAGGACACAGTGTTTGTGGATGAGGTTGACAACGATGTCGAGAGCTCGACGGACGCGATGAAACCCGTCAAATTCCTCCACCTCCCGGCGGCAGAGCTTCACAAGCTCTACCGCGCGCAGGTCCTCCGTTTCGTCAAGCAGCAGACCGGCAAGGGCAAGATCGAGCGTTTCGCGGTCCTCATCGTCGTCGGGAACGGCAAGGGCCTCCTTGGCCTGGGCGAGGGCAAGGGTAACGACTACCCGAGTGCGCTCGGCAAGGCGTTCCCCCAGGCCGTTCGCAACATGGACTACGTCGAGCGTTTCGAGGACCGCACGCTCTGGACGGAGATGGAGGACAAGTTTGGCTCGACGCGCATCATCCTGCGCCCTCGCCCCGTCGGGTTCGGGCTCGCGTGCAACCCGATCATTCACGAAGTCTTCAAGGTCGCCGGTATCAAGGACGCGAGCGCGAAGGTGTGGGGGAGCAGGAACCCGTACCAAGTCATGAAGGCGGTCGTGCGCATGCTCCTCCCTGGACACATGCCGACGCTCATGGGCAACGGGGTTGGCGGCGAGGGGCGGACGATGGAGAAGGGCAGGGAGATGCGGTCGGCGATGGAGATTGAGATGGACAGGGGCAGGCGGATCGTACCGCTTCATACGTGAGCCTGTGGTAGAGTGGTCGCGACTACATGTATATCCTGCACTAATTGACTCGCATGCTACAATCCCCATTGCCTCTCCTCACGGTACGACTTTCGAAAGGTCGACAATGGGCACTACCCAGTTCTCCTTAGGTCGAGGGTTCCGTTTGCTTCTACACGTTCGACCCTCCACCCAACAGGAATCGCGGTGTCAAAGTGCTCTGTTAAACAGGTTCTTCTACAACTGAGCCCGTACGCATTATCTTCTATGCCCCATTCAACGCCTACATCTCTTGCAGAATGCACACTCGCATTCCCCTATGCACGGATTGCAACATTCAGGATACGGGAAAACGATTCATGGAGGTGATCGCTATGTCAGACCGTTCCCCTTGGGTTTAGCTAGACCCCGTACGTATCACCATCGACCTCCCGTATGGACTGACGCTTCATTTCCAGACGTGTCCGCATCGACTTCTCCGTCGCAGTATCTCCTTGCCTTGCGTCAACACCACCCTTGCTTAATCTCCCGCTCACCCCCAAGTAGACAGTTACGTCCCTACGTAGCTGGTCTTCGCGTGGCGTCTTGCCCGAAAGGTGTGCGTGTCCTCCTGTAGCGTATTTCGTGGCCCTTCCTGACAACAACGTCATCCGTAGACCCACGGGTAAACAGGAATCGTCGACGGGAAAAAACATCAAACACGTGGATAGGGAGCCGAGACGTCCCTAGTCGATGCTCCCGGAATATTGGTGCCCGACGCATGATATCCCGTCGGAGTCTCGCCGTGGCTGGCTAGCGGTTCTACGCTCCTCATTCTCGATTCACCGTCGATACTAACCCATACCTGGATCTAACTCGAAGGCGCCTTGCCCTATCGCTGATATAAATACCACTGACTCCCCCGTATCTAGTCCATTGAGGTTCTCTAGCTCGCTCGGAGATCAATTTCCGCTGCCTGGCATTGCGGCGTGAAGATTATGTCACCGAAAGCGGGAGAAACCTCCTGACAAAACGCCCTTAGAACGTGGTGACACAGCCCCGCCTTTCAGTGAGTGGCTACACAGTACGAGGCCCTAGACCAGTCGTTGACGCGTCCTTGTGCTTGGAATAGCTGCAGCTCACCGGTGGAGCGTATTCACGCATTTCAACCGGAGATAAGGCACGTGAATCGGGTTTGTATTTTTGAATAAATGTAATTGGTTCGGATGGCTGTTGTCCGCTCGTGCCCCCTCTCCCCTCGCCATGGGCACTATCCTCAGCCCTGCCACCAATCGCATACGCCGCCTTCTCCTTCCCAGCCTCATTCCGCGAGCCAAACAACTCAAGGGGACTACGGTCTACCAGCTTAACGCGACCACTGTAGTCAAGGTCACCGATGTTAATATGCACCGCGCAGAAGTTGACGCTACGAAATATGTGGCCGCAAACACAACGATACCAGTCCCGCGCATATACGACCATTGGGAGCACGGCAGCGATGGCTACATCGTCATGGAATTCATCGAGGGCGTCACCCTGCGCAAGGCTTGGAAGACGCTCACTGAGGCTCAGCGCGCGCGAATCATGCACACCCTTGTTGGTTACATCCACCAACTCCGTGCTCTTCCCCAGCCTCCGCCACCGCCCTCGTCGAACCTCCCGCGCACGGGTTGGATAGGTTCCGCGTCTTGTCGTGGGTTCTCCGACATGTTGGCCTACTCGAACTACACCCCGACTGGGCCGTTGCCCAATCAAACGGCGTGGCACGACTGGCGGCTCTCACTCTACAGGTTCGCCCTATCCAACCCGAGTTCCGCCGCTCGTCTAGCCCAGGTTCGGAAAGAGTTTCGAGAAGACGACCCTATTGTCTTCACGCACGGCGACCTCAGTATGTTGAACATCATGGTGCGCGTCGACGGAGACAGGCCGGAGGATGCGAAGATCACAGCGGTGATAGACTGGGAGCAGGCGGGTTGGCGTCCAATCTATTGGGAAGGCGTGAAATGTCTGTGGATGGAAAGTAAGCCCGACTGGGTCCAGTTCATACGGGAGGCTCTGAACGCGGGATACGCGTGGGTGGAGGAGTTGGAGGTAGAGCTGGTGGGGCTCGAAGGTGGCATCCCCCCTGGCTAAGTGCCGTGAACACCTGGGAGTACACACACACTCCGCCCCAAGTGCTTCTCCTTCCTCCGAGCATGACTTTCTCTTCTTCCAACTTGAGCAAATGCAGGTTCTTCGGATATTCATGTATTTCCCTATACGCCTATAAGCTCTCCTATGTATTTTTAGGCTCAATGTCTCTGTATGTACATCGTGTCAGTAGTTGATATGCAATTTTGAAATATGACCCTCATGCGTACATGAGTGGCAAGTAGTCCTGACGGAATCGAAGGGCACGCGGATCCGGTTCGCGTTTATATGGACAAATGTCGGCTAGAATTATTCGAACTTACTCGCGTTTCACCCCTTCTTGCAGACCATGACCACTCTTCTCGATCTCTTGACGAATCGCATACGCCGTATATCCCTTCCCTATCTCCGTTCACGCGCCAAGAGACTAAAGGAGAGCGTCTGGCAACTGAACGCTCGAACGATCCTCAAAATCAGCGAGGTCGATATCAATCGTGCAGAAGTGGATGCAATGCGTTTCGTCGCCGAGAACACCACTATTCCCATTCCGTGTCTGTACGACCACTGGGAGAAAAGTGGAGAAGGGTACATCATCATGGAATTTGTGGAGGGCATCACTCTGCGCAGAGCCTGGAAAGCCCTCACCGAGGCCCAACGCGCGCACGTCATGCGTACCATCGCCGGTTACGTTTATCAGCTGCGCGCCCTCCCGCAACCGCCTCCCCCTCCAACGTCCGGCCTCCCGCGTACAGGCTGGATAGGCTCCGCGTCGTGCCGTGGGTTCTCCGACATGCTGGCTTACGCCAACTACACCCCTATAGGACCATTGCCGAACGAGGCGGCGTGGCATGATTGGCGTATACCGCTCTACGACCTCGCGCTCTCGATTCCGGTCTACGCGGAACGCCTGGCGCAGATCCGGAAGGAATTTCGGGACGACGACCCCATCGTCTTCACGCACGGCGACCTTAGCATGTTGAACATACTTGTGCGCGTCGACGGTGAGGGCCCGGAGGATGTCAAAGTCACGGCGGTGTTGGATTGGGAGCAGGCGGGGTGGCGGCCGATCTACTGGGAAGGCATAAAGTGGTGGTGGATGGAGGGTAAGCCTGATTGGGTTCAATTTATGCGGGAGAACCTGAACGCTGGATACGAGTGGGCGGAGGCGTTGGAGGCAGAGTTGTTGAAGCTCGGTGGCGGTCTTCCTCCTGCTTGATTCTAGAGGCACGTGACATAATGACGGTTGTAGTGTCACTTGTTTGTTTCTTGACTTCCCTGTTTCCTCTCTGTATTGCCTCCAGAAGTGCCTCCTTCACAATGTTCATCGCCATTTCTACCATTATCACCCTTATCACGGATCATATTCGCCGTCTATTCTTGCCTTTGCTTCTTTCAAGATCGAAGAAGCTTAAGTACCGTGTTTTCCAAATCACGCCCCACACGATCCTCAAGAATGGCACCGCCTACTTAATTCGCGCCGAAGCCGAAGCCATGCGCTTCGTTGCTGCAAATACCACGGTGCCCGTGCCACACCTTCATGACCATTGGGAGAAGAACAACAAGGGGTTTCTCGTCATGGATTTCATGGAAGGCGTCGTTCTACGCAAGGTGTGGCACACTCTAACTGACCTTCAGCGCACCAACGTCATGCACACGTTGGCAGGATACATAGACCAGCTCCGCGCCCTCCCTCAGCCCCTTCCACCTCCCGAGTCTGGACTTCCGCCGAGAGGTTGGATTGGCTCCACCCTAGGCCATGGTTTCTCAGACATGCTGGCCCTTTCTCGGTCGGACAAACCTGTCATGCCTCTACCTAACGAAGCGGCCTTCCACGACTGGCGTATGTCATTGTACCAATGGATCATCAACAAGAACCCCCGGATGGAAGAGCGTTTCGCGCGCATTCGAAGCGAGTACAAGGATGACGACCTAATCGTTTTCACACATGGGGACCTCAACATGCTGAACATGCTCGTGCGCGTCAAGGGTCCGGGCCCGGAGGACGTGGAGGTGACTGCGCTTCTGGATTGGGAACAGGCAGGATGGCGGCCTATTTATTGGGAGGGCCTGAAATGGCGGTGGTTGGACGAGCGCAAGGCCGAGTGGGTGCGGTTCGAGCAGGAAGTGTTGAACACCGGGTACACGAGGATGGACGCCCTGGAAATAGAGCTAACGGAGATCAATGGTGGCTTGCCGCCTTAATCAGACAGCGGTAGTTAGATCGAGGGCGGCATGTCTCCCTCCCTCTTGGCCTTGACAGAGGCGAAGCAGCGTATGTAAGTACGTGTTCGCACGTTGCAGACAAACAGTGAGTAGTCACAACACCTTATCGATACCTCTCTCATACGCATTCTTATCAGATTTCGTCATCCCTGCTACTCCCGTGGGCGGGGAGCTCGTCTTCATTCGCCCCCGACATCGCCTGCGGAGCACATTCAACTTCGCCCCTTCAAGTTACCCAATGGTGGAACGCCCCTCCGAGCCAAGCTCCATTCCATTCCCATGGATTGTGCCACAAGCCGATACCACCGATACCCGCAGCCTCATCCTATCCATGCGCCCAACGGCCAAACGCCTGAAGGGGCGTGTGGTCGTCCAGTTGAATGTCCTAGGCGACCCCGTCGTCCTCAAAACTGTTCCACGCCAGCTTGGACGCGCAGAGACCGAAGCCGCGCAATTCGTCTTGGAACACACGTCGATACCTGTTCCGCGCGTGCGCGATTACTGGGAAGACGACAGAAACGGTTATATCCTAACGGATCACGCCCCTGGAGAATGCCTGGCCGCGGTTTGGACAGACCTATCCGCCGCTCAACGCACTCATGTCATGCAGACTCTCGCCGGGCTCGTGCGCGAGCTGCGCACCATCCCACAGCCCTCTCCACGTGGGTCCAACCTCCCGCGCGCTGGATGGCTTGGGTCCGCACGCGGGAACGGGTCTTTCGACGTGCTCATAAACCAACGTAATGATGCGATTGGGCCATGGCCAGACGAGCGCACGTTCAACGAATGGCGCATCTCGCTCTACAAGATGTTTGGTGACGCTCATCAGCCCACCGCGGAGCGCCTTGCCCAGATCCAGGACGAGTACCCCGTCGACAGCCCCATCGTGTTCACACACGGGGACATCAGTGGGCTGAACGTGCTCGTACGCGTCAATGGCGATGGGGCGGACGACGTCGAGGTTACCGCGCTCCTCGACTGGGCGCAGGCGGGGTGGCGGCCGTTATACTGGGAGGGCGTGAAGTGGTGGCGGATGGAGCCATATTGGGACGAGTGGCTCGCGTTCAACAGGGCGCACATCTACCCTGGCTACGAGCGGGTGCAGGCGTTGGAGGTCGAGCTGCTGCAGACTTCTGGGCTCCCGCCGTGCTGGTGACTTACGTAGAATTTGAGCGTCAGTCGCGAACACATGATTATGTACATGTCCTCAAATAGCGTATCCGTGATCCTGTGTCGTCTGGGTTTCCACTCGCCGCAATGCAAGAAACTTCATCTCCATCCTATCCTTGGGCGCCGCCTCTTCACGTGGGCCTTTGAGACCCACGACGTTCGCACCGCCGAACGACACGCCGGGCAGGAGCGCGTCCTGTGGTTCTGGTGAACGTTCCCCACCCGACGCCACCTGCGTTGCCTGAGACGCCGCAGAGGACCCTCGCGGGGGCGGCGACTCGCTCGAGAACCCGAGCGCAACCTGCATGACCATGAGAGTCGGCGCGATACCCTAGACCAGGAGAGCGTCAGCGTTTACAGTTTGCCGCGTTTGCCGTCAACCCGCACTCACGTAGATCTGCGCCGCCATGACCGAGACGATCGCGAGCGCGGGGTGCCTCACGGCGAAGAGGACAACGAAGGTGAGCTGTGTCGCGAGGTAGAGTGCCCCGCTCTCGACGATGATCGTCATCGCACGCATGGCCGCGCGCACGGTGCTCGCCTCGCGCGTTGGGTCGCGTTGTGCCCGGCGGGCGGTGAGGTAGAGCCTGGCGACAATGAGGGCGGTCGCGATGGCGTTTGTGACGAGAGGGAGGGTGTAGCCTGTGAGGCCGAGAGGGAACGCGACGGTGGACGGCCGGGGCGCGGTTGGGTCTGTAGTGGCGATGATGTGGGCTACGGCTGCGATGCATGCTGAAGGTAGTACGGGAGGTCGGGTGTCTTGGGATGAGCGCAGGTAAATCATGAGAATGAAGGGGGCGTACCAAAGCCGCACAATGCCGTGATGAATGGAAAGAGCACGACCCAAAAGTTTCGTCCCCATATTACCCAACATCGATAAAGAAGTACGAGCTGTCCTATGAAATTGCTGAGCGAGACCAAGAGGTCTGCGCCGACTAGTCCCTTGGTCTCGTTTGCGAATCCCTTCACTCCTATGGTGCTCTGCTCTCAGGATGAGCACACAGCCGTAGTCATCTGTTCGGATGGACTCACCAAGGTGGTAAAGTAATGGCTCAATTCAAGCAAGAAGTGGGCAGTGCATGATGCAAATAGGGCGCAGTTGGCGGTGAAGATGGGGATATTCATATCACCTGCACGCTGGCTACGGCGGAGGAAGACAACCGTTGATGCAACGAAAAGAACGTAATAGGCTCCTAAGCAACATGCTATTAGACCCCTAGGTAGTAAGCAAAGATAAGACAGGGGAGGACGCACCCCATAAGACGGCCTCGCACGCGAACCCGACGAGAGCTGAAAGATCCTTTGAAAGTACCATAGTACGGACGATGAGGGAAACTGGGCTGGCGCGGGGGGCGAGAAGCCTCGAGGGGGCTGAGAGCAAGGTAGCCTTTCTACTTGTCCCGCCCCGGCCAGGCTATTCAACGACCCGGGGGAAGATTAGCATGTTGGTGAACCTTCGAAGTTCGGAGAGCAGGGTGCCCCGAGGCACTGCCGCCCTCGTGCTTCTTTATGCCGGCAGCGCTACGTCTTTGGGTACTTGGTATCCACGCATGTTTGGAGACATCCGGATACCTCGAGGCTCGGCCATGGGTAATGAAGAGGAAGGTCTGGCCGTCCCCATGGCATCCGGGCGAAAGCGCGCCATGAAGCTCTGGGAATGGGGCTCCTGTCCGGCGAGGAAACCGAGGGCGTAGCTTCAATAATCTCCGCCACCAACATGCGCCGAGGATGAGAGTAACGAAGTAGACCCCGTCGGCGCGGGAGCAGTTAAAATTTTGCTCCTCTACTGCGCGGCCACCCTGGGTAGTACGAGGGCGGACTCTGGACTTGGGACGTGAGGCCGTGAGCCAAAGTGTTCTGTAACGGGAGGTCTATTTCAATATGACATTCAAGGCTTGCACGCGACTCACCCGAACCTATGGATGGCATTTCCAGGGCACTACAGTCTACCCAAGCCACCTATACTTTGCGCACAGACTGTTGAGACCGTAGGTCTTCTCGGGAAGAGCTCCCGAGGGGTCGGGACAGGTTAATAGGTCGCCCAACAGCTAAGGCGATCATATATTAGGTCATTAAACGCCCAAAACAAACACGGAGCCAGGCCATACATGCTCCAAGGACGAGATCGTCACGCGTTATACCCGACGCGACTCACCTAGAGCCTCGAATCACGTCGACGGGCTCGAGGAAACAGGCCCCGGCGCGCGCACACCGCTTGACAAGTTCAGCTTGCAAAGAAGCACGACTCGTCGGGCCGGGAGCTTGAAATGCTTGTCCTGCTCGGTAGGGATGCCGCAAGGACTGCCGGGTGACGCCGCACTGTGCGAACTTGGCCATGGTGGCCGAGAGATGGCGACAGACCACCGGGAGCACTAGGAGCTCATTCCGAGTCCACGACCCGGGTATGAGTAACGTCGGCCAGTCGAACGGTTCGGCCACACCGGCGAAGCAGGTGGCAGGGGTCGTTCCCATCCCGGGTCCCATCGGCTTACTTAAGCGTATCCCTAGCGCCGCGGGCGGACACCGGGTTGTATCTGAGCGCCGACTCTGGACGACCACTCTTGCCTTCTGTATGCACTGTGCTTTTCCATAGTATTCATAGCATCCATACAACTGGTGCTACTGACTATTTATGACACTGAAGGACCTCTCAATACGACAGCCGTGCTTATTTGCAGAGCAGCTACGACTTACAGAGCATGTTCTAGTGGCATTGCATGCAGTATCTTGGACGGATATTCAACAACAGCGGTGAGCTTCATAGGTTGACCTGGATGTGTCCAGCACGCTGACCTCAGTACGACTGTCTACTAGTCCCCTATAACTACTCTGGGCCGTGTGGCTGCTGTGGAATGTTTGGAAATCTCAGGCTGCCTCGTGTGGTCCGGGCCACTGGGCGCTACACAGCATCTGCACGGACAAAGCGAGCATCTAGGGTGGCGGCAGGCAGCCCAAGCGAGTGGTCTGCACGCCAAAGCGTGAGCTCTTCGGCCAAAGTGCGAGCTCGTTGGCCAAAGTGCGAAGTCGTGGCCCGGCCGCGATGGCCCGCTATAAAAGGAGTGTCTTAGTACTCGCTGACAGCAACTCTTCTTGACCTCCAGCACGCCGCCCTTGTCCTCTCTCCGCCCTCTGTGTTCTTCCTCTTGTTCTTCCAGAGCTTCTCATGGCACCCACACGCACCAATCACATCAAGAGGCCCAGTAACCCCTTTATCTGCTACCGATCTTGGATCATCAAGACAGGCGTATCGGCGAGGACGTTCGGCTGTTCTCAGAAAGAACTATCGAAAATAATTGGAAAGATGTGGAACGAGCTCCCCGCAGAAGAGAAAGCCCCGCACATAGACAAGGCAAGGCAGGAAGCAGCTGATCACAAGCTCCGCTATCCAGACTATAAGTTCACGCCCAAGAAGATGAAGAGATTGTCCAAAACGTCTCCAAACGATCGCAAACGCGAGGGCAAGTCTGCAGCCTTAGCGACCTCGACGTCGGCCTCGTCATCCTTGTCTCCAAGCCCCCCTGAACCATCCGCCTCGGGCAGTGTATCGCCACTGGCCGACTCCCCTTCTGCTCTCGATGATGGACCGGGGTCCTCTTCCTCGAGCTCTTCCTCGAGCTCGGTGTGTACTGTTTGTACTATCAGCCATGTCTCCCACTCACTTTTCAATCAGACACTCTACACTCCTGTACATAGCGGTTACACCTCATACTTCGGCGCGCCGGAAACGTCAACCGCCATTCCCTATCTGCCCTTCAGAGTGCGTAACCTGCTACCGTCTGGTCGTCATGTGTCTGACCACCTCCTAGCCTGACATCGTTTCGGCGCACGCTCCTTTCGTCCTCGGTCCGTGGGACTCCAGCTGCCCGCCCCTTGACGCAGGATTCTGCAACTTCGGCGTGGCTTGGGGGCATGCACTTGCTGCGGGAGCACCACCCTTCGTCTCCGCACACACGACGTCGGACAGTTCCGCGCCTCGGTGGCAGGAACCACAGTACGTCGGGGGACCAGCCGGTTACCTCCCTCCCCCACTCATGTCGGGCTTCGTATTCCCTCCGTTCGTCGCCCCTCAGGATGCCGGTCCTGCGGTGGATGCTCCGAGTCTGGCGTCCAGCGCTGCTGCAACGCCATTTCAATGTGACGACGACCTGAGCTCCTACATCGACCCGGCGCTCCTGGAGGACCTGCCATCCGATCCCTTCGTGGATCTCCCGCCGGAGTCGGTTTGGCCTAAGGAGCTCGAGGGTCAAGGACTCGGATGGTAACGTCCCTCCATGCAGCCACCAACGTCGCACGTCAATCTATCTATACACAATCTTCCTCTTCACATATATATATCAATCATAGCTTGTACGACCACCATGTACCAAAGCTCCTCTATTCAATGATAGAATCGGATAGAATCAACTTCGTAGCGTGAACAGCAAGACAAACATAGTTCGATATAAGGGATATAACTGCGTCGAGAGCTTCCATACATATAATCGTAACTACCCCGCGCGTTACGCCTTGCGCTTGCGCGTCTTCGTTGTCGTGCCTCCTGTCTTACTCGCGACGCTAGTAGCCGATACACTTGGAGCAAGCGATACTTTCTTCGTCTTGCGTGTCGCCCGACCCACTGAAGGTTTTTGTGGCGATATGGGCTCAGGTGAAGACGACCCGATGGACGATACCGTCGATAAGCGCGACGACCGCCGGACACGCCCTGCAGCAGGAGAAGTAGCCGCAGCCGCAGCTGCAGTTGCGGCGCCCGAGGCCCGCGATTTGCGTGGAGGCTGTCTGCGGGCGGGCGTCGGAAGCGGCGCGATTTGGTCATCTTTCTCGTCGTCCTCTGTATGGATACGAAGCCGGGTGCGGGGAGGGGTCTTCTGCACCTCTTCCTGCTCGTCGGCTGAGGTATCGTCGTCGTCTTCGTCGTCCATGAACCCGCCAGGAACACTCCGCTTCAGCGACGCCGAACCTCGCCCGCGCGACCGCACCGATGACGACCGCGCCGACGAGAGGGAGGGCGCCGGGTCCTCCACAGGTTTGGGTTCGGGTTCGGGGACCACCACCTCCTCCTCAAGTTCGGGTTCACCCTCAGAGGCGTTAGCTACTAAGGAGGGAGCGATGGCAGGGGATGCTGAATCCACGGGCGAGGGAGGGACAGGCTCCGCTTTGTGCCGCGCGCGCGCGTTCTTGACCAGCTTCGTCGCCGCGCGTTGTCGCGCACGCTCCCGCTCCCACTTCTCCTTCTCCGTCTCCTCGCGAGCTGGGGTACCGTCGATCACGGCCTGCAGGTCCTCGTCCAGCGCGATATCCGGGCTTTCCGGGACATCCATAGTAACGCGCTTCTCCACGTGGTGTGCTAGCTCGTGCTCGTCGTCGGGAAGGAACGCGCCAGGGGGGAGGTGCGCCTCCGTCTCCGTGCGCGCGATGCGCATAGCACCGGATATCGCGGGTCGCCTCGTGCTCTCTCCGCGCCCGAAGACCGAGACGCTAAAGCTCGCGTCCATGTCCATGCTCATGTCCGCGCTATCGTCGAGAGCGCGTGAGACCGCAAAAGACGACTCGCCACCACGCGCCGAGTCGCTCTCCGACAGCTCCGAGAGCATGCTAACGTCGAGGTCGTCCACGCCGCTCCCAGAGGTGTCGGCGCCAATACCGGATTTGCGTCCGGACTTTCTGCCTTTGCTTGAGAGGGAGGCTGCGAGGGCCGCGAAAGCCGAGACAGGTGCCGGCTTAGCAGACGCCGAGCCGAAGAGAGACGTGTGACTGCTACTAGGCGGCTGGTAGAAGGCATTCGGAGCAGCGTTTGCACTCCCCGACGTCTCGAAGAGAGATTGTCGGCCGTTAGAGATGCCACCAAAGAGTCGCTGGCTATTTGCGGTACTACCGTTGGTGCTCTTGGGGACCCAGCCGTTTGTTGACGATGGGCTTTGTGACGTGATTCCGCCGAAAAGGAACTGTTCATGTGATGGCGGTTTGGGTATTTGGGCGCCTGAAGTTGAAGTGGGGATAGAGCCAGATGGACGGGCGCCGTGAGATATTGAAGGGAACAGTTCCTCCACGTCGTGCTCGGGAGGGGTTCGTGTGGGGCCACCGAAGCGAGGTGCGCCAGAACGTTGAGGGATGCCGGAGACGGCGCTGGTGCGGACGACGCCACTCGTGCTTGGGGGGCGGATCTGCTCCCACGACATACTGATATCTGACGCTCTCCCTTTGCCCTTCCCGTTAGCCATGCCGCGTCCTTGTGAAAACTCCTCAAGCTCCAACTCCAGTAACAGGCGTTCTGATGCCGGCATGGCAGACTTGAGCTCGTCCAGTATTTGCCTGCGGTCGTGTGCGGCTTTGAGACCCTTCTCGCCACCTCGGGGAACGGACGAGAATTGACGATCCAGTTTGATGGCCTCGGCATGCTGTCCGCCCTGCACAAGCCGTACACAAACGAGGTCTTGGATCACGGGGATGGATGAGACAGGAAGGTGTTCTGGTGGCTCCAGGGCATAGTCATGAACGAGCGACTGTTCATATGGCGAGAATGGGAGGGCGAGCAGGTGTGTGAGAGAAGTAGGGCGCGGTTTGGCTGGAATACGGTCATTATGAATGTGGAACATGTGACGAATACACACTATACTCACGCGTCAAGCACCAGTCGAGAATTTTGTTCACGAGACGTGAACGCGTTTTGCTCGCTTCAGAGAATGACCGCTGGTACGTCCAAGCCTCCGTGAGACTTGACTCAGCCAGAGCAATTGTAAACGCGTCAATGTCGTTGGGTTCGGTCAAGATGGGTTTTGCGGTGCGGACGTATGTGCGGATGAGAGTATGGGGTTCTTCAGCGAGAGCCAAGGCCTCAAGCACCTTTGATGTATAGTCCCGTGTGATTCGTGAGTCGCTGAGGATTGACACGGCTCGCTGTTTCCATGAGTATAGATGCCAAAATGAATAAAGCAAGCTGGGCGCACCGCAATATGAATGCCCGAGTCCAAATGCCAATACGCGTCCGCCAGCCCCGAGAATTGTGGCGGAATGCACCTCCTAATTTTGAATTCCTCCTCGCGTCCATCCTGATGCCACTTGAGCAAGAAATATACGAGGCAGTCGCGCTTGAGAGCATCGTAGGTCGAGTTCGCGATCGCGTCAAGGAGATCTTGGAGCGCTTCTGGAGTGGCTGGCGGGTAGAGGGCGTCGGGGTGTCCAATTCCACCACTTGAGAGGAGAATGTCAAAGATGAGCACGTCGGTCATGTGGGCTCGTCGCATTTCGATCTCTTGGGGTCGAGGAGAGCGCCATGGGAAGTTGGTAGGCGAAACGTCGAAGTATGACATGTAGTCATGGCCCAATGACATGGAAACGTCCTGTAAATTGTTTTAAGTGGCTGAAGCAAGCACATCCATGCATTGTACTTACGCCGTCCATGGTGGTCATCCGTGGTTGAACAAGACAGACTTTGAATACAATAGCAGAGTACACGTGTTGAGGATGGGGGACTTGCGGAACGGCGTGGACGGGAGGTAGCTTAGAGGCGGAGGTGCCGGAGGCCCGGAATGTGTCGCCAGTGGGTCTGACGTTGAGAAAGACGTTGTCCTCGTCGCCGACGCGCCGCCACAAGACAGGCGAGTGCGTCACGTGCACGACGCGTCTGTGGTGTTGAATCGGAGACGGCGGAGCTTGAATTACAGGCTCATAGGCAGTCGTTATTTCACCGATGTTTCCCCGCGTCTCTGCTCCAACTAATGCTTCTACAGCTTCGCCCTTGTGTCTATACGAAGGAAAAGAGAAACCAAATGTAATATGTTGGCTCACATGCATTCTCGGAAGATCGCATATACTGAGCTTGTGTGCTCACTCACTTACAATTGGTCGGTCTTGTCGACGAGACTTATTCTGCTCTTCAGCCGCGTAAGAGCCTAGCGGAGATGGGTTCCAAACCTTTGGGTAGGTCGCCTGATACAACGGAACAGTCGAGTCAAGGTATTTCCCCAGGGTATATGACTCGGAGATCAGGCGGTACTCTGTTCCTTTCCCCCGACCATGGCGTCCACCGCAGCCTCCACCTCCCCCGAAAAGGCTCTCGCTGTTCTCGAGAATGTGGTCCCCTCCACACCTACTGACGAGGAGAAGTGCATTGAGAAGGAGATGGTGGCCGGGGCGGCTGGGGCTGAGCAGGGATGCAAAAGCCCGCCCACGGAGGTGACTGCATCCATGAAGCGAAAGTCATGGGTACAGTTCGCGGCACTATGTTTCGCCATCTATGTTGCCGGATGGGGCGATGGGACACTCGGACCTCTTTTACCTCGTCTGCAGGAGGTGTACCACGTACGTGTTTTCTACCTCTACATCCCCTCTATCCCACAATTCCCTTAACAACCTTCAGGTCGGATATGCCGTAGTATCTTTAATCTTTGTCGTTAGCTGCACGGTGCGTAATACAAGCTACGTATGTACTCCACCACTCACCCCTTTGCCTCAGGGATCCTTCATAGGCGCCTCGTCGTACTTGTACCTCACAGACCGATTTGGATTTGGCGTGGTAATGTCCTATTTGTTCTGGTGATACACATCGTAACTGACTGGCCCACGTCACGCAGGCGACCGTAGTTGGTATGTACCAGTTCATGAGCGTCCTCCTAACCGACCAAATTCTTACCGCTTCGCAGCTTCAAGTATTGCTGCTATCGGATATGCTATCCAGGTCTCGGGGCCCCCGTTCCCTGCGTATGTCGTCAGTTTCATATTCAGCGGATATGGGATGGCGTTCCTCGTAAGTCTCGTTCCAGATGCCCCTGAGAGTTTTCGTTAAAGTGTCATTATAGGACGCGGGCTCAAACTCCTTCCTCGCTAGCATAACTGGAGATACCTCCGTACGGATGGGTATCATGCATGCCATCTACGGGGTGGGGGCGATGTGTTCTCCGCTCGTCTCTACTCAGTTCGCACACCTTGGGCGATGGTCGTTCGTCTACCTTACACACATCGGGCTGACTGTTGCCAATATAGCCAGTCTAGTGCTCGTTTTCCGGTTCCATTCTCAGGAAGGTGTGTCACATCCTGGCCGTTTTTGTACACGGGCTGATTACTTGTGGCAGAATGCTTGCGGGAAATCGGACAGGAACCTCCGGAGAAGACGAAAGCGTCTGAGGAAGGGGTCAACAAGTACAAGCAGATATTTCGACTCCGCACGGTTCACCTCATGGCGCTCTTCATCTTTCTCTACGTCGGTGTAGAGGTCAGCATTTCAGGTAAACCTAGCATAACTCTCCAAATCTGTGGCTTTACTAACCTACCCGTGAAACTCTCAGGCTGGATTGTAACCTACGTGATCAACGAGCGGCACGGCGGTGTCAATGCAGGATATATCTCTTCTGGATTTTGGGGAGGTAAGATGAGTGCCTCATCACCTGCAAACATGTGATTGACATGCTTTCGATAGGAATCACTCTTGGGAGGATTGTTCTCATTTGGTTCAGTAACCGAGTAGGCTTCGTTAGGGCTCGGACATTCTGCGAGCCTCGCTGATGAATTTATAGGTCGGAGAATGGCGTGTCATTTTCGTCTACATCACACTGGTCCTCGGGTATAGTACTCTCCTTTACTTATGCCACCACCACGCTAACATCCATACGTCTTACGCACATGACGATAGCCTCGAGCTCGTAGTCTGGCTCGTTCCCCACCTCATATCTAGCGCGATCTGTGTTGCCTTCGTCGGATTCTTCCTCGGGCCCATATTTCCAATCGTTATGAACCATGCTGGTCGCATCCTCCCTCCGGAGCTCATCTCTGGCGCTATTGGCTGGATTTCTAGCTTTAGCGCGGCGGGGGCTGCTGCGTTTCCGTTCATTACGGGGGCCATCGCTTCTGGGACGAACATCGGGAGCTTACAGCCTTTGTGAGTATGCTTCCCCAAAGCGTGTCACGTTGACTGACTGAAGATTCTCTTCGTAAACAGGTTGATAGCGATGATGGGTTTGTTGCTCTTGATCTGGGGTTTCGTACCTCGCACCCTGGAGCAACTCAAGTAGAACAAGGAGAGGAGCCACTATCCTCTCCTTAGGTTTCATTAGATTTTAGGTAAGCTGTGTGCTACATCTCTTTGACACAGCGATTGAATAGTCGGGTTGCAGACTTTTGCTTGCATGTACAGGATTGTTCGTCCTGCGTACCACAAGATGACGATAGATCATGATCACGTTTCGACCTTTTTCATCCCCACCGTGGCTATGTCAGTCCTTGCGTGCTCACGACTGATAAGTCAGCTTGAAGCATGCCGTTTACACAGCAAGTCACGGAAAGAAACAAGCAGCCACACGCCTCATGGGCGCAAGCCGCTCGTCCGGGTCCTCTCTCCTTGAATTGGCCCATCTACTCGTGAGTCCTTGAACGTGGTGCACACATGGATTTAGCACTTATCAGCCTTTAGGCCTCAGGCCTCAGGTATCAAGCAGCGATAGGGGCCTATTCGCTTCCCTCTAGTCTGGTAGTGTGCTGCGGCTGTGCAAGTACCACCGCGAACGATCGGTCGGACGCGTGCACACCAGATTCCACGGAATCTGTTCGCCTGTCGCACACACCACCCACCACGGTCCACAGCTGAGTCAAAGTCGTCGCAAAAGGCATGACTTTCCGCTTCTGTCGCCTGACGTACTGCACCGTTAGGCGTCGAGTGCGCTCAGATCTGAATCTGCGCGCGGGGAGCGTGCGTAGACCAGATCCCGTCCGCGCGCGAGATCGTGGTGCCCGCGCGGGTTCGCGCATTTATTTCGTTCTGACGACGCGCACAGGCCCCGCCGTGCCTCAGCCCTTCCAGAATGCATGGGAGCCCCACATGCCTCCCATTAGCATAAGCATACACCCAAGCCCGTCGACGCCGACGTGGCCTGAACTGCGCGCGAGAACGCGGAGGGGGAGGGGGGGAGATCAACATCAGAGGGAGGGATCTTCGATCACGGCGGGAGGCGACCACTCGCTCACACCTGAACAAACTAACGTCCCGTTTCGGAATAGGCACGCACCGCTCCGCGCTCAATCTCCAAGCGGGATCTTGACCCCCAAAGTGGCGGCCCCGCGCTTCTAGCCCAACGCCCGTGCGGCAGCGCGTGCAGAACAGACGTCGCTGACGCTGTCTGCGCACATCGCGCGCGCCGCGGTGGCGGCGGCGGGCGAAGTGCGCACGACCCCCACGCGCTCGCAGCCCTCAGATGGTTTCGAGGGGAACCGGTGGATGTCCTGGTGGGGACTTTCTCTGGCTTTTCCGGGATGCCCAGGCACCGCGCACGCCGCGACGATGTTGAGTACGCGCACGGTGGGAAGACGTGCAGGAACAGGAAGCCCGCGACTGCCAGGCGGACGCCCCCTGCGGCGCGGCGAAGCCCCCAGCTCCCGCGCGCGCACGCGAGAAAATCCGACGCACCCGCATTGGGCGCACGGCCGTGCCGACTGCGAGGAAGAAGACGAAAGGGCGAAAGAAGCCCCGGGCTCTGAGCGCCGGGCGGCGGGGGCGCGCGCTCCCGAACGGCGCGACTGCGTCCGAGAGTTACGGCAGTGCGCGCAGAGGGGGGTTGCCCGTGGCACCTCGCCGTGCGGTGCGCAGCCTGCCCACGGGCCACGGCGCGCACGCGCTGTCCTCCTCCGCCGTGCGTGGCGCGGCGTGCGGCGTCACGATGTCCCCCTTTGCAGCAGCAGCAGCGGGAGCGCGGGTCCCCAAGTCGAACGGCATCAGGTCGATCGCCATACCAACCCTCCCCATCTCTGCGCGCGGGCGCGCGCTCAGGCTCGCAGACAGGCTCCCCTCGAGGCTCGAGGCCTTGCGCAATGCGCACCGCCCCGAATATCTCTGGCAACCTTCTCGAACCACCGCTGCTGCTGCTCTGGTGACGAAAGATTGCGCGAGGCGCATGCCTACTACTTACTAGCCGGACAGAGCCATCTTCGCGCGCGTACCCGTCACCGCTGGCAGCCTTCAACGTTTTGACGCGGCGTCGGGTCCGCCAGAGAAGCCCCCGCCCGCTCGCTCGCCTCTCCGCCCCTCCGTCCTTCGCAGAAGATTTCGCGCAATCTGCGCGTGCGCAGGCGGTGGCCAGCGGCGGACGATCGTGACCGCGCGTGCTACATACTATACTGTAAGTAAGGCGCGCAGCTCGCGGCGGGCCTCGCCTCCGCCGGCTCTCCCCGCGCCACGTCGGCCCCGGCGATCGGTATGATCCCCGATCGGGACCTGGCGCACGCGCGCTTGCTTGCGGGGGTTGCTTGGCCTGTGCTGGCGAGGGCCCCTGAGCCCGCCCCGCCCCGCCGCCGCTCTCCCCGCCGCGGATCCATTTCGGGGACTTGGTGGCGTCGCGTGTCGTTGATCCGTCGTTCAGGGACTTGGGGGCCCTGCATGCATTTACAACCCCAGGTTGACTTGAAGGCCGCACGGGCGGACGTGTCTACCTTGAGAGCGGCCCGCGGATGCGTCTTCACAGGCAACGGGGGTGCCTTCAAAACAACTCGCGCGACGGCGGACAGCGGTAGCGGCAATGCCGTTCAAAGTTGGGCTCTGTCACGGTGCGCCGGCAGTGACAGCCTGAAGTGCAGTCTAACCCGCCTCGAGCCCTCGCTTGCCGTGCGCGGGCGGACAGGAATACAAACGGGCGACCCCGGTTAGAGCGGGCATCAGCATTTGCCCGCGCGCCCGTCACCCAACCCCGGCACCCAGCCCCCCCCCACCCTGTCCCGCTCCCACCATAGCAGCAGCGCGCGGGCTTGGCTAAACGTCGGTGCTAAACGTGCACGCATGCGTAGACCCCGCGCACGCCCGCGCGCCATCACCGCCCCGCCCGACGGCGCGTCGTGCCCCTCAGGGTCGCCCGGCCACCGGCCACCTGTGTGGTCTGGGATCTGGGGTCTGGGGGGCTCGGGGCTCGGGACTCGGGGCTCTGGGGGCGCGCGCGCGAATTCAGCGGAACACCGTCACGGCCGGCCTGCGCGCGAAGCTTGCGCACATCATGTCATCATCGTCCCTCGAAAACCGCCCGACGCGAAGCAGCGAGCTAGAAGGCGAAGGCGCATACGGAGGCCGCGTCGGGGCCCGCGCGCGCACACTGGGAGATAGGACGGGCCCTGTGTTTGCGCGTGGGACGGGCGGGTGACGCCGCGCTCGAGCAAAGTCGTGAGAAGGGGGCAGGGTTGAAGGGAGGAATTGACAGACGCAGACGGCAGACGGCATGCTCGGTCTTCCCAGAGTTGGCCCGCCGGGAGCAGTGATAGCTGAATTGTGTTGTGTGTATGTGCTGTACGTTAGACATCGAGCATTGACCGGTGGGACTGGGACCCGTGCTCCCAGATTCCGAGGCGGCCCCGCCGGCGATGTGTCCAAGGCCAAGCTTGGAACGTAGAAAGGGGAGCGGCCGACGCCGCGCACGCACGCACGCTTCGCACTCTGTCGATCTTCGCGGCGTTTTGACGCGGACCGCACAACAAAGCCAATCGCGAAAGGGACTTGACGCGGTGACGGGTTCTTGCGGCGGCGGCGAGCGCACCCGGCGTGTTGTGGAGGCACGAGCCTTCGGAGGAACATTCAAGTTGGGGGAGACTGCGGGGAAGGGTTTCGAGTTCAACACGTAGTACGGAGTGATATATCTAGTATGCAGGACGCGGGGCGCCGACGGCGAGCGTGCGTGAGGGGTTGGCGTAGCAAATGCAGCGTCCGGGTGCGGGTGCGGTGGGCGGGTCTAGTACTAAGTGGCAACGACGGTAAGTAGGTTATCACAATAACACCCATCTATGAAGGCCCAGACAAGGAGAGAGAGAGAGAGTTAACAGCGTCCGACGGGGTAGTGGGGGACAGTAACAGGTGTGAATAAGGTGTACGATGGATGCGGGGTGCGCGGTGTGTGCAAAGGAGAGTGAGTGTGTGCAAAGGAACGTGTGTGCAAGCGAGTGTGGGTGAAAACGAGCGGACAGATGAGCGATGCGTGCTGTCTGCGAGCGCGGTGGGGGTTCCGGAAGGGGCAATGACAATAGGGAGAGGGACGAGGGAACGGACGGACGGTTCGCGTGGGCGCAGAGGACGATTGAGTTGCGTCGCGGGAGACGCACGCGCGCGTCGGGCCGCGCGAAACAGACGTCGAGACGTCGCAAAGACCCCGAGAGGAAGAGGGCAGTAGAAGAGCGTGCGCACGCGTGCACATGACGGAGAGCCGGAGAGAAGCACGCCCCGACGATTGCGCAGACCAAAGCAAACGCCGAACCGGAAAAAGAAAAAAAAAATACGTTGGCCTCAGCACACCATTCACGCACACAGGGCACAGCGCCCGGAAAAGATTGGGAAAAAACGATGCGCACTTTTATACAGCAAAGGCAAGAACGCGAGCAGCAGCAGCGATGTACAAATGACAGCAACGAGCGAGGTATTGATGTTTGCGACAGGTATCAACTTCCGTGGACGACGACGGGTGTGGTGGGAGTGTAGGTGTAAAAAAGCGGAGGAGCATGCGGGCGGACGGGGTGTGAATGCGAGTGTTTGTTGTTTTGTAGCGTTTTCGTCTGGGACTGGGACGAGGGAACGGCGGGCCGGACTCGATCGTTCGCTGGGGGGACGACAACGAAGGTGCGAGGAGGGGGTGTGTGGGGTGTAAGGATGTGTTAGTAGGTCAAAGGGACGTATGGGGTAAAAAATCTGCCGGTTAGATCTTCCTCCAATGCGCGGGGGGTCCAGTAAGGTACGCAAGACGCGCGGAAAAAATCGCGAGGGAACCATTATAATGTAAGGTCCAGAAAGTACCACCCGTCGCGCGGCCCGCTCTATACGTGTGTCTGTATGCCGCACCGTCCCGATTCAATGTGGGCGGGCGCACTCGGGTGCGCGCGCAGCCCGTAGTGGCTGCGGTGGCCACACCCCAGTTACCGCGGCCTAGTACGGCGGGCGCTTGAACTCGGCGCTGATCTCCGCGTCGCCGGCCTCGGGGTCGGGCAGGCGCGTCTTCTGCGCGTCGTCCGAGTTGTAGTCGGACATGTGGTCGTCCGCGACGGTGAACGTCTGCATCTGCACGTGCACGCCCGCGCCGTTCTTGATGGTGCCCGCGTGCGACATGGGGCTCGCGGGGCCCGTCATGCCCGTCATGCGGCTGCCCGTGGGCGCGGCGCGGAAGCTGTGGCCGGTGCTCGAGCTGTGGGGAGAGACGGGTGAGGAACGGGGGTGGGGTGGGAAGGGGAGGAGGGGACGTACAAGACTTCTGGGCCCTTCTGGGAGAAGTTGGTGAGTCGACGCACTGCGCGGCAGGCGACGATCTAAAGGCAGGGAAACGTGAGCGGGGACCAATTTATCCCGAGGCAAAGAACCGTACCGTCGAGAAGATGGCGGCGGGGACGTTGAAGATGACGCTCATGATCGCGTTCAGGTTGAGGAGGATGAACACGACCGCGAGGAGGTTCGAGAAGAACGCGATGAAGAAGTAGACGAGGCCGTCCTTGAAGAGGAGCGTCATGAGCTGCGAGCGGCCGCCCTTGACGCCGAGGACGAGCTTGTACATGCTCATGAGGAGGATGAGCAGGTCGAAGACCATCGAGTAGATGAACGTCGCGGCGAGGATCGTGTTGTTCGTGCTCGTCACGACGCAGCCCGTGCCGGGGACCCAGGACGCCTTCACGAGCACGCCCTGCAGGATGAGCGACCAGTGCCCGAGGATGATGAGGATGATCGGGTACACGACGCGCTTGTCGTGCGACCAGAGCGCCATACTGCGGGAAAAGAGGGGGGAGGGGGAACCGCATCATCAGTATCACTGGACGGCGTGCGTGGCTCGAGAGCGGCGGGGGAAACTTACGTGCGGATCGACAGGTTGATGCTCGCGAGGCCAGACGCAGACTGGCCCATGAGCTGGTTGAAGGTGTAGAGCGCCTGGCAGTTGATCTCGCTGCGCGCAAGCGAAATGAGGACGGGTGAGCGGGGCGGGCGCCGGCGGCGGACGCGGGTGAGCGACTCACGACGTGGTGTCGAGGGCGATCAGACTGGAGTTAATTAACGCGATAAGTCTTCAAGGGTCCCGGCGGGTCATGGACGGGGAATAACTTACATGCCGACCATCGTGAACAGGAGGCAGTATCTGTTCAGGAAGTAGAAGATCTACCCGGGGCGAGTTCAGCTGCGCGCACGGCGGGGAAGGGCGTCGGACGGGGCCACGTACGGCGGGGTAGTGGAAGCGCTTCGTGCCCATAAGGAAGGACCACTCGAAGTCGAGGGAGGTGACCCACTCCCAGCTGGGTGTGAAGGGCGAAACGGCAGAGGGTCAGGACGCGGCGGCATGGAAGGGTAGGACAGGGACGCGGGGACTGACAAGTAGAGGCCGGAGAGCGCGTGCATGAACTTGAGGAAGACGACTAGAAGTAGGCGAAGCGTTTGAGCATGGCGGGCGCGGAGGCGGGGACGGCGCGAAGGACGCGCAGGGCGGAAGGGAACGTACCGCCGTCGACGGCGAGCTCCGCGGTTGAGTTCCAGTCGACCATGATGACCTAAGTTGGGTGGGGCGGGGACC